>JAPYYV010004273.1:0-32119 GCA_030522625.1 Copidosoma aretas
AATTTTCGTTTCCTGATCGTCAGGTATGGAATTCCATATCTACTCGAAATTCAGCTGTGGTCGCACCATACCGACCATAGCGGTTTTGCCGCCCCTGCTTCTCTCCAATGTTGTGTGTGTGTGTGTGTGTGTGTGTGTGTGTGTGGGTGCATCTTCTGAAAAAATAGATGAATTCTGCACAATACGCTTTCGTATGATATAAATTTCATTCGTGGGTTGATTGAACTTTGTTAACGTGCACAGAGATATTTTGAACGTGATGCGTTGCTTATCGAAGCTAAATCACGCGCATTTGTGCGTGCATAATGTAAGTTATGTACTTGTACACACTGTAGAGCGTAAATAATAGTGTTTCAAATACCTTGAGACACCATTTTTTTCTAAAACTGCGTAATCCATCATGATTTTTGTAACACAGTAATTGAAACAATTTCTTTCAGACAAAATAACGCATCGCTCGAAAACATTGTGCTTGGTACCGCGTTGATGTATGAGCAACAGTGAGGAAAAAGGTTTTCCAGCCAAAAAAGTGCATTAAATTTTGGAGAAAAAAAAAACAATTTTCTCATTCTGAAAAAAAATAACGAAGCGCGGAAAGGGATGTATCTACTGTTAAAAAGTAAATGAAAAAGGGGGGGAAAAATTTTAAAACGACAAAAAACTGCACGCGAGAGAGGGTGAAGTATAACACGTTTCGTGGGGCGCATGCGGATACACAAGAGCACCACGCACACGCGCAGTACCCTGAGCCTGCGCATACATACATCCTGGGAATGAAGCGACGAGAGTGCTCGCGGGGGAAGGGGTACGTGGCGCCAATTCGATGTTTTCCCCCCCTCCTATCTCATTACGCTCAACGCTTCCAACAAATCCGTCCGTTGCGCGTTCCTCGCAATTTTTTTTTCTCCATAATCACACCACGAGAGAGATACAATCTGAACTCTTGCTCGTGTGCAGGGGACGAGGGTGAAACAGTGCGTGTGTTGCAATTTACCAATGAATATTCATCGAACGTCCCATCGCACCTGCAGCTCTCCGTGACCCTTTATTCTGCTGCTTTGCCCCCCCCCCCCCCCCCCCCCCCCCCCCCCCGCCCCCCCCCCGCCCCGACCAGACGCGCTTTTATTTCGCGATTCCAACGATCGGACGGGGGAGCTCTTGGATTATTGATTCGATCGCGGCGCGCCGCGTCGCGGGGTTTTTGATTTGAAAATTATTCGGCCACACTGTATACTTATATAAATATGTGTATACCCGCGTGAATATGGGAAATAATCCAAGGAGCCACGTATATGTGCAGCGCATCAACTTTCACCCACTGCTGCGAGCTCTCGCTCCTTTATACAACTTGTATTTATCGCGGGCGCATTTGTAATTAACGATCGGGACCCGCGGGCGGAAGCTGCACTTTGCGCGCTCCTCGTTAAGACTCCGAGGGGGCCCCATGAATTTTACCCTGACGACTCTGCTGCTGCTGCTGCTGCCCGCGAGCATGTATCACTGCTGTATTTAACATTTTTTAATTTCTACACTCAACGGCGCAGTGTGCGTGCATATACTCGTGATAAACGATACAAAACAATGAAACAGATGCGTCACTGGTTTAATTGACATTTTAAATTGCTCGTGCAATATATGTCTAAATATTAGAAATTTTCATGAGTAAAGATCAGCCGTTCGCTACCTCGAAATGTTATTCGAACGTAATTGTTTGTATCGGTTCAGCAATTCGATTCGAAACCCACTCGTGCGCGAGTCGGCTACAGTTATAAAAACCCCGTGGTCAACCGAAATCTTGAAAACCCGAGGAAAGAGCCCGATCGACTCGAGCATAGGTACATACCGTTAAACTCGGCGTAACGTAGAAAAAAAAAAAAAAAGCGTAACGCATAACGGTATACCGTTACGGCTACACGGCCCTGCTCCAAGGCCCAGTCGAGTTTCGGATTCTTTCTCATTATACATTGAGAAACCGGCGGCGCGCCTCGTCGCGGAAAATCGAGTTTCCTCCACAACCAGCAGCGCAGTAACGTCCTCGGCTGGACGAAGTTTGCCCTGCCAGCTTGTTTTTATATCGCGACAATTAATTAGCCGACTCCGTGCTTGTATTATACGCGCATGCAGAGGCGAGTATTTTTGAAAAATGATGATCGAACGCCGCTCGCGCGCGCGCGCGTTCGTAAATTCTCGAAAGTCATTTGGGTGGGCAGAGAGCGAGCGAGCGAGCGCCCGCAGCCGGTTTATCTCCTCCTCTGCTCCTCCTGCAGCTTTTCGTCTCTCTTTTCATTTGCAGTCACGCGCACACCACACACGGGGCGCACTCGTAGCTATGCGGTAGGAAAAAAATATTTTTTAAAAAACGAAGCACTCCTCCTCCTCTTCTTCTCCGTCTCGTTCCTCCGCTTCTTTCTCAGCGTCCCTTTTTTCTTCCTTCACCCCTTTCGGACGGTTTGTTTTTTTTCGCCTCTTTGGCAAGCAAAGTCACTTTCGGAAAGGACGTCGTAACTGTCCCCAGGTATACGTGCGAGCGCGTTGTTACATATATTTCAATGCATGCGCATACACAAGCGTGTCGTATTATTCATGCATGCCCGGGACTCTGCAGGTATATCGTGCAGGAAAGTACAATGTCGGAGGTGGAGTACTTATAAGTACCGGAGTGCTCGGCCGATCGAGTGCAAAGTGTTCCAAGGTACTTTGCGAAGAAGCGGATCAAGGTGGGTTTGCATTCTCGCTACTGAGGTGGTTTTGGATTATTCGAGTGTGATACTTAATGCGACTTGATGATCGATGAGATTGCAAATGGCACCTCCAAGAGGACCACCGAGGCTGCAATTAAGAGTATAATATTTGCGGTGGCTGATATTGCTTGGGCAGGATATTATAGAAAAAGCTTTTGGGGGAATTCAACAAAAAGCGGAGATTAGATCGGTACACGCTGATTAAACAGGACTGGTGATTCATTGTCGAAAATTAAAAAAAAAAACTTATTTGATATCGTTCAGCTCGTCTGTAGCAATGAAAAACTCGTGCTTTTCTGATCAAATTCATGGTCTAATTTTGCACGGAAAGTCCACGAGAAGATCACGCAAGAAATCGATTTTCATTGCTATAAACTAAAAATTAACGTTCGTACGGATGGTATACCTTTTTCTTTGTCTTTTGAAAGAGCAAGCTGTCAAAAATACTTTCTTACCCAAGCACTACAGATATAACGATAAAGAAATACAAGCATTTTAAAGTTTATTAAAAAAAACAATGCATCGTCCGAGCACCGATTCTTATAATTTCTTACAACACTCTGATCGAGCCTTTTTTCGCTCGGAATAAGCAGAACTTTCGAGACTCTTGTATAAATACTCTCGGTGATTTCGTAATACAATAAAAAGTACAATAACGGTTTCTCCGTAAAACAGCTTGAAAGCAGTATAAAGGCATTCGTACAAGTGAATTGACCTTACCGCGGTGCATGCCAGCTAACAACTCCGCGAGATACCTTCCCCTCCCTCTGTGCGCGACCTCACCAAATGCATACATATGTATGTATATATGAAATATAGGCATGCATACTGCACGCGAGCACGTTGCGAATTCTCAAGAGAAAAGCCTCCGCAGATGAGAGAGGGAAAACAAGTTGCATGTACACCGTCGGATTGCGCGTATAAGTACCTGTGCACCCCTGCACAGCACACTATTAAAAATCACCGTGTATATAGTACCAGTTCGTGATAAAAATGTTTGGGAACAAGATTTTTTCAGACGCGCTGCTTTATGGGAGTGCCTTTTAAGGGAAAACAAGTGTAAACGTGCACGAACCGTCGGTTTAGGATGTGAAAAAAATTTCGATCGTATACTTAACAGAGATTGCGGTCCCGTGTCTCTTTTATCAGCTCTGTGTGCACGTGTAATCAAGTTTTCAGACTTTACTTGGGTAATTTTCGTCAGATTCAGCGAAATTTCGATACTCATCTGCATCGCTTCGTTTTCAAATAATACTTTCGGTTGTTTAATCATGACGTTTTGTACAGTACATGTTACGAGCGAAAGTTGTAGATCTTGTTGAAAATCTCACGACGTTTGCCCACGATGGAAAAAAAATTGTAAATTTATAACGAAATATGAATTATCAGTTGTAAGGCTCTAAGCAACAAATGATTGAGCTCACTTTCTTCAACTATTGTACATATGTTACTCCACAACGTAAGGCAGGTACTCTAAAATTCGAGAAAATTAAGGTACGAATGGAAACAATGTAAAACCCGCTTTGTCCGTATCAAAGAAGGAAATAAATATTTTACGACAAAGTGTTTCGAGCATTATACAAGTAATGGATCTCAAAATATTCAACACTTGTTTTTTGTATGGAACATTTTTCTCTGCTGATAATATATACCAACGCTTTGGACGACGAAAATCATTTTTAATCGACTGAAAGTCGTTCTACACCATCATACATTGTATGATATGTTGGGACGATATTTTTTCTTCCGCTGAAAATAATGGTCTCTATCGCGCATACAAAAAACTTGTTTTTCTTTTCGCGAAAGAGATATCGGCAAATCGCGAAGCGATGGACAAACCATAGAGATGGTTGAAAAAAAAAAAAAATTCCAAAAGGTAATGAACTTGCAAGCTCATCGATTTTCTAGTTTCGTTAATACGAACACGTACATGCAACTTGCGTCCCCGCGATATATTGGGTTCCTATCGGAGAGAAAGCTTTCCGACACACTATGGCAACGAGATCTGCCAGTGAAAAATTCCATATCCTTCGAAAATTGCCAACCACGAAAAGATCAATATAGGTGCGCGCAAGCCCGAAATATCATTTTCGAAGGATAAGTTTATTTGGCAAACCATTGGGCCTCGCCATTTTCGAAGGAAAAGTTTATTTGGAAAACAAAGGGACATCACAAACCAAAAAAAAAAAAAAAAAAAAAAAAAAAAAAAATGAAACCAAAAGAAGAAGGAGAAGAAGAAGATCGGCAAAGCCGCGCAGGTATATAATACTTACGCGCGAGCGCCCCGTGATTGGGATTCGGGATCAACGACTCTGACGCCGCAGCGCGAGCGGACGAAGCAGCTCCCGCTGATGATGGCGTAGATTATTGCGCATCTTACATAGAGGGTACGTATATAAGTTGGTACCTGATTTACGTTCAGGGGTAAGTGTATGGGTACATGAACGCAGGTATGGTTGTACAATATATGTATGTATATGTACGTATGGGCATGAGCCAGACTCCAGAGGCAAAGGTGTATATGAACGAACGAACGAACGAGGCGATCGCGCCCCGGAATTCCAGCGGCCGTGCGAGTTTCACCTCCCCCTCTTTCTCGCTCGTCCAGGTATATATATACATGGTCTCTCTCTCTCCCTCGGCAAGGATTACAGCCACATCACAGCCGCATATCTATATAGGGTATGCAGCCCAGGACCCTGCACCGATGCCTCCTCTCCGCGCGCTTGCATGCAGCCTGCTGAATTCTATTTATAAATCGGCTGTTGCAAATGCTGCCGGTCTCTCTCTCTCTCTCTCTCGATCCCTGCAGCTCATCCTCCTCTCTCTCTCACTCTGCAGGGGCATTGCTTCATACGTGCGGCGAGTATATGTACACGTGGCACTGCCTCGTCCGCCGCCGATTTTTATTACCGATCGCCGCGCCCCTTCGAGATACTGCACTTACTTGCCGATTTTTCCTCGTTGTTACACATAGATTGTATAGCGAGTACGCGTTACGTGGTCATATTTGCGATCGGTCGACCATCCGGCTTGTTTTTACATTTTACTGCGCTCGCCTACCTGCGAGCCGATCCCCGTCGAGATTCTCCGCCTCTCTCTATCTCTGTTTCTCGATTTTTGCATTATTTTTTCAGCAGAGGCCAAAGCCCGGTTTTGCTTAATGCGCCTCGTTCGCTTCTCCCTCGATCTCTCTCTCTCTCTCTGTCCGCCTATCTGTTAGTTTATGCCGCGGCAATCGGGCGAGCCACCTCTGCCGATCGAGAGACGACTTAAATTTCCGCCTGCGAGTTATCGCGACATTATTATTATTATTATTATTATACTTACCGATTCTTGGTCTTTTTTTTCCTTTCGCGATCGTTTCAACTTCCTCGCGCCTAATAGAAAAGTGTGCACCACCTCTGTACGTGGGGGACTCGATGTTGCAACTCCCATGGGGTGAGGTAGGGGTGGTTGAGTTATGAGAGACATATTGTGCGGTTGTACATTTTTTTTTTTTTTTCTTCCTCCGTTGTTTGGCTCACTTCGCAAGGGGAAGGGCGCGAGGAAGAGGGAGATTGAAGATTGCCTTTTCGAAATGCAAACGAGAGGCCTTGCCCGAAGTGCAGGTCTCAACCAAAAACTTTGAAGTGGTCTGAAGGGTGCATGTGCGGAACGGGTGTCGCGATCGAACGGAGTGGTAATTGGCGCGTCCGAAAGTGTTCATTTGTATGATTAATTAGAACGACTTGATGTTTTTAAAACAAATATCTGATTCAAAAAGATAGTCGATTGTTTGACAAATTCTTACGAATGTTAATGCCGAATTATACCGCATGTTATGGAAACGGTCCCGGAAAAGTGTACCATTGGAGATTGAAATTTATCCAAGGAAAATAACTACTTTTCATCCAATGCGTTCTCTAACCTTTTATTTACGTATTGAAACTGTTCTAAAACCGAGTAGGTATTCTTTAATCATAAGCTGAAAAATTTGGAGTCGCCAGAATACTCCGGTCTTTTGAGAATTCACAAATGTGCGTTTCATCACAGAACACGCTATATTGTAGCTGGGAGAGTTTAAATTATTAAAAAAAAAAAAAAGATTTTTTGGTCGATTTCAAACCGACAATATCTCGAAACGATTCATTGGATAAGAATTATTTTAAAAACTTTTCAAAATACACTGCATGAATTGTAATAATTTAAATAATTCTAAGTTTATGAAAGCCACGAAGGAATACTTTCGAATATTTTTTCAGGATAGCCACTTAATGATTTTATGCCATCGTACCATATAATTTCTTAACATTAGTGCATTTTTCGTTTTTTTCTATATTATAATTCATTAAATTAATTTTGGTTTTGTTCATCAGCTGCGGTGCAATTTATTGTAATTTTTGATATGTTCATAGCATTATCATCGAAAGCTTCATTTCATGAAGTTTTACCATTTTTAAATTACCCGCTTTAAAAAAATGGCATTGGTCAGTTATCGGCGGCTGGTAGTAGTAGAAATTAATATAATCGACGATCTGTAATAGCTACAGCTACGAATATATAGTACATATACATATATGAACAATCGCCGGTGTCACAAACTTTTCATCTTCGATCTTTGCTTTAGCGTTGTTGTAAGTT
Organism: Copidosoma aretas; assembly: GCA_030522625.1. Lineage (NCBI taxonomy): Eukaryota > Metazoa > Arthropoda > Insecta > Hymenoptera > Encyrtidae > Copidosoma > Copidosoma aretas. Next base: position 7,365 of record JAPYYV010004273.1, read on the forward strand.
CTTACGAAACAAAATGAAGGACGGAATAGTTGACGTTTTCAATGCATTTCAAGATCATCTAAATGAGGAGCAAGAAATACGTGAGGTGCGTAAATACAATTGATCATAACTTTTCATCTCTGTTAGTTAATAACTTCTTGCCAATGGCAGCTGTAGGTTATGATTAATCACTAATCACATTTTTCTTCCATAAGTTGAGATAATAGTTCCTACTTCAAAAGAATGCTTGTTGGTTTATGTTAAACTTCATTAGTTTGAGAATAAAAACATCTGTGTATCTTGTTTTTTGTAAAAATTAACAAAATTTTAAGTTTGTTGACAAAATCATAATCACGTAGCTAGATGCACAAAAAACGTTATGTTCATAGATGATTGTTTAAAGAAAGTAATTGGTGAGACAATTTGATTGCAGGAAATCCGTAACACTGTTAGGGAAATTGAAAAAGTAAGCAGGAACATCGTTATGGTTATGCAAAAAATACATAATGAAATTCCAGAAGAAAACCAAAGTATGTAAACCTGTGTGCTGTGAAACATGTTTTCTATGAATATAATTAGTGTTTCATCTCATGCTTACTCACATATTGTCCTACAGTTGCCCAATATTGTTTAGAAGCTAGGAATCTATTTGGAGAAATACGGAAGCATTATGAAAAGTTGGGATCTATCATACCAAAGAATGAATATTATCGTTTCCATGACCACTGGAGAATGGTCACTCAGAAACTGTGTTTCCTTGCTTCCCTCATTATATACTTGGAGGTCAGAAATCTTGCAACGATTGAAACTGTAGCTGAAATCTTAGGAGGTATGTTTTACATGAAGATTTATTGTAATACATATTACATTACATCTTTAGTTAAGTTTGTTCAAACTATTTAAATGTGGTTTCTCAGTAAAATCTAAGGGACAGGAGGGATTTTATTTGGATTTGGAAGACTTTTTAATGGGCTTGTTGCAGATGGCTTCTGAACTGGTAAGTGATTCATGAAATAATTCCAAAGTTGTTGCATCATTAGTCTGTCTAACACTACTGTTGTAGAGTCGTTTTGCTGTAAACAGTGTTACCAATGGAAATTACCATCGTCCAATGGAAATTTCCCATTTCGTTAACGAATTAAATGCAGGCTTTCGGCTCTTGAATCTGAAAAATGATAATTTGAGGAAACGCTTTGACGCCTTAAAATATGACGTGAAGAAAATTGAAGAAGTCGTTTACGATCTAAGTATTCGAGGTCTCAAACCGGGTTCTAGTGCATCGCAAGAATCGTTAGTGTCTCAAAATGCTATTGAAGAGGAAAAGTAAATATATTAACAATGACATTGTCCCAACTTTTTATATTTTTTTTACAATTACTTATAAAACGAGACTGGTGACAAAGTCGGCTTTTTATTTTTCTATCAAATAGAAAACTTATGTGAATGCATATAAAATGTGCATTCGTGCAAACTAATTTTATAAAAGATTTTTGTAAAGACTTGTCAGAATAACTTATTATTTAAGCCTGAACGATTGAAATATGGAATAAAAAACAAACGTAAGTTATTGAAAATCAGTTATTCACCAATCTGTAATTCATCACCACCTCGAGGGAAGCATGATATTATTTTTCATTTCACAGTAATTACAATTTTTGCCGATTGTCAGTTCCAGATACCGTGTAGTTTTTGTGATGTAAGTAAGTTCCAAACAATATGTAGTAGAATCATGTTGCAACATTCGAAATGTTGGCGCTCGACAATGCGACCGATAAACAAAAGGAAACGATGGAATCGAGCTCGACAGGTAAGTCCCCGCCCTCCGACCACGCTACTCCGTGAAAAATACAAAATCGTCGGGTTGTCATGCCCGAGGATGGAAAATTTCCGAGCGAGCAAACACCCGCGCTCGAGCTCCGGCCTGCTGAGGCTGGACCCGGCGAACCGGGAGCCTCGGGTGTCCCAAAAAGTCGCGATCCCAACCCTTGAAGGGACGTCGGCAACGGCGGGCCCTGTCGCGGCTCGTCGGGGAAAATTTGGCGCCTAGCGAGAACAAGCGCAACGGAGCAGCGGGAGAAGGACGACGCGAGAGAGAGCGACGGAGGCTCGGGTGGGCGGGGGGGGGGGGGGTCCCAGCGCACGGGCGGCGGGGATAGCCAGGAGCGTGCGAGAGTGCACGAGCGGCGCTTTGGCCCGCCGGGGGGAGCGTGCGAGAGTGCACGAGCGGCGCTTTGGCCCGCCGGAGTGCATCGCGGAACGAAACGACAAGACGGAGACGGAGAGAGAGAAAGAGCTCTCTCTGCGCTCGGCCGCGTCGGTGCGCGAGTGTGTGTGTGTGTAGCCGTGAGTGCGCGCTAGCGCCACCCGAGCCCTGGGGCGCTGTCGGCGGGCTGACCGAGCGTGCCCCGACGTGCCTAGAGCGAGACGGAGCGAAGGGGCCGAGCGTGAGCGCGACAGAGACGGGAAGCGAGAGAGCACGGTATCCCCCCCCTGGACATGAGACACGGTCGAGCGCGCAAATGGCTGCCGTGGCGGCCATGATGGCGAAACGTAGGGCCAACTCATCGTCGACGCCAGCAGTTTGTGATCACGCGAGTCCCCAGCCCAGCCTGGGGCGCGCGATGCCCGCTGTGGGCCCCGGCTGAGGTCCAGGCAGAGAGCTATTAGTGCGCGAGAATCGTCTCCCCCGGGAAATCGAGCCTCGCACGGAGGAAAACCCAACAGCCATCGTCAGCTATATATCTATATATATATATATATACATATATAGCCAACGCGCATATACAGACATAGATCCTACGCTCTCCCCTCCCCTCGACCCGCGCGCCCCCCTTGACCTCCGAGCGATCGGCGCGAGAGCTGCGGCGAGTCGAGGGGCAGGAGGAAGGAAGGGGAGGAGGAGCCAGGCGCGGGGGCCTTCAGCTGCGCCCTCCCGCGCGCGCCTCGAGCCCGCCGTTCCCGCTGCAGCTCCGGGGCGGGGGGGGGGGGAGCCGCGGCTGCTGTGCAGTGGCCCGCTATAGCTGACGATTGTCAGCACAACACGACCGAGAGTGGAGCGCGAGCCGCAGCAGCGCCGGCGCCATGAGCAAGCTCTCGTTCAGGGCGCGGGCCCTCGACGCGAGCAAGCCCATGCCCATCTTCATGGCCGAGGAGCTGCCGGGACTCCCGGAGTTCTCGGCCATCAACCGGGCCCTGCCGCAGATGCCGAGCGTCATGCAGAAGGAGGAGGAGTGCGTAAGTGTCGAGTGTTGCGCCGACTCTACCTCTGCCTGTCTGTCTGTCTGTCGTGCGATTCGTGTACCCAAAGGGCCAGCAGAATAATCATCTACCTAGCAGCTCCCGAGCGCGAGAGCGTGTTTTTCCAGCCCGCCATCTTGCCCTCCCCGATCTCCTCCCGTAAACAATCGCCAGGTGGCTCTGCCGCCGGTTGCGCGCGGGGACAGCTCCGGTCGGAGGGGCTCTTCGTCGACCTGGTGTCTCGATTACCGGAGCTGTCCCGGACGCTTTGGTCAATGGGACCGGAGGCCTCTGTTAACCCCTGGCAGTGCCGTGGCTGGACGCTGATTCGCACGGTACTGCGGCTGTCAGTGCCCTCGCAGAGCAGACGACTTTTATTTGGCTGCTCTCGTGTTGATATGATATGACTGGACTTTTTTGCTTTTCTCTCTCTTTCCTTTTGTCCCGATCCATGCCAAACGCAATGTGTCGGTCGATCGTTGCTCCGTAAGTTGTTACACTTGCGTCAACTTCGATGAGTTTGCCCGCATGATGAATGTAAACAATGCACTGTTTACCATCATACCTGTCTGCTATGTTGTACACCTATAGGTATTATATGCACAATGTTATGCTGAGCAGCCCCAGTGACAATGATTTCTTTCTAATTTTTCTGCTGAACAATATTCGACTGCCCCTCTGACTATTTTTTCTAAAAAATTCAGTCCACACTCAATGTTTCCCTTGGCTTTGATAGGAACTCCACCTCCAGGCAGCGATGGAGAAGAAGCTGATTATTCCAACACCCGAAGTCAGCGACATCACGGATACAGAATTTTACGACAAATTATATCCTGCAAATTACAAACAACCGAAGCAACTCATACACATGCAGCGTAAGTTTTGTGTTTGATCGGGAAAACATTAGAATTGGAAAAATTTAGTACGTACGAGTGTAGAAACAGAACTTGACGTTTGACGTTTTATTCGCAGCGTTTGCAATGGAACAGGATATTCCAGACTACGATATGGATTCGGAGGATGAAAAATGGGTTGAAGCACAAAGTAGAAAACTAAATCTTACGACACTACAGTTCGAAGAGATGTTGGACAGGCTAGAAAAGAATTCGGAACAAACTGTTATAAAGTTACATCAGGCGAAAGAAATTTTGAAAGAAAACGAAGATCTAATCATAGCTGTTTACGACTATTGGCTGAACAAACGACTGAAAACTGTAAGTGAATATTTGGGGTTGTTTCTCGCGTCTGTGAACGAATTTAAGAGCAAACTTTTCAATATGGGTATTAATATTTTTCTTGTTATTAAACATCGTGAAATTTATTGTTTTTTCTAAAGCAGCATAATAATTGGAACGCAAAAAACTTAACTGTATTTTTATTTTTAGCAACATCCTCTGCTATTGGCCGTTAAAACAGAACTTCGAGGTGGTTCTGCAGCTGCTAATAATCCTTACTTGGCGTTTAGAAGAAGGACAGAGAAAATGCAAACGCGAAAACATCGTAAAAATGACGAAGCAAGTTACGAAAAGATGCTTAAACTTCGAAGGGATCTTTTCAGAGCTGTGGAGTTATTAGACATGGTGAAAACGCGAGAAAACTTGAAACGAGATCACCTGAATGTCACAATCGAAATCTATGAAAAAAGGTTTGATTTACATCCCTTATTATTTGTTACGTTGAAATTACTTTTTTTTTAGATTCCCATTTAGTATTCTCGTGTAGGTAATACAATGTTTCAGCGGTTTGTTTAGCTTTACAAATCATTGACATGATTATTAACGTTATTTTTAAATAATAGGTATCAAGCGCAAGACTTCAGTGGGCAAGTGCTCGCCGAGGTTTCGGCGCTTAAGGCATCCAGACCTGCGTTTGCTCCTCTGTTTACTAACCAGTTTGGAGTCCATCAAAACTGGACAAACAAAGTTTGTGGAAAAGTAAGATTTTACACAGCTAGATGCTCTGTTTATGCATTGTTAAGATGGAGCAGAGTAGTTTTAAAACAACTTTTTTTGGCGATCAGGACGATACTATACCGAGAAAGGAAAAAAGACAGTATAAAAAACGAAAACACAAATCGGACGTTAGAAGCGGAGGATTAGATGACGGTAGCTTTCGCGGTGGCATTGGAACGGGTGGAAGTCGAGGCAATCGTATGGGTCTCGGAAGCGGGCTGGACCCGCTCGCTAGTTCAGACGAAGAAGGTCCGCTCCCGTCTCATACACAGTCTTCTTCTCTTCCGTCGGATCGCGACGATGAGGACATGGCAGATGAAGGCCATTTCGCCTTCCGGCGAAACAAAAATAATAGTTATTTACCTGTGAGTCATCGTAAATTTCTCTCCACTGTTGTTGATTTTGATACTTGCGATTGGTTAAGATTATTGATTAATCGAATAAATTGTTTGTACAGCCTGTATCAGGTGGGTTTGGAAATTGGCCTTGGTGTTCTAAACAGGAAGGAGGTCTAGCAGACAAAAAATATAGGTTTGCTGTTACGAGCATTAGTAAGCCTACACCGAGGTGTATTGGTTATGCTCGGCGTAGGATGGGTCGTGGTGGCAGGTACAGACATTGGTTCATAATTCATTCGATCGATTGATTGTTTAATCGAGACTATGCAAACAAAAAATTCGTTTCAGGGTCATACTTGATCGTTATTCCAACGACATGGATGACGTCTGGTCCTCTTTAGATTTTACGATACACGAACCCAAACGCGATGCATCGGATCCAACGGCAGTCAAACATGATTGGTGCGATTAATTTTTATACATTTATTAAAACCACTCTTCAATTGTAGATTTTACTCTTTAATTTTACGTTTTTATTGATGCAGGCTTCACTTTCGACCAAAGACGCCACCACCTGCAGAACACAGCCCGAGTGAAGAGAGTAGTTCGAGCGATTCTGAAGAAGAATCGGCGCTAAGACCGCAGCCGGAAACACTTCCATATCCTTTCCCGCCAGAGGCAACGTCGATATGTATCGATTTTGAAACGGATTGCATGGACGATGAGCCACCCTTCACGTCAGAATTTAACATAGCGGACTACTTCTCCGTGGATGCTGTGTCGGACTTTGATCTAGCTCTGCCGGCTGATATAAGTGTGGAACCCACGACAGACGATAGTGATTGGCGGACAGAAGAACTAGGGTGCTCACGCGTCCATGTTCTACCCAAGGTCGGAAATGTGTTCGCGCCACAGATCCGACCGACGACGCAGTGCAGTGCTAGTGCTAATAGTGTAAATACGTCGAGTTGTTTGAACGCCATGTCGTCGAGTACGACAGGCAATAGCAGTAGCAGCCAGTCGACGACGTTGTCAAGTACATCTGTGTCCACACAGTGTTCGAGTGTTGAGGTTCAATCGAGTAATAATCAGACTAAATCTCACAAACAATTGTTAAATAACAGCACCGCTGCCTCCATACTGTCCAAGTCCCTGACTAGTCCGACGAATAACAGGAGTAGTGGCGTTGGGGGGGTCAGAGTCATTGGTACAGCGACGGGAACTGTAACCAGTGCTGGTTGTACTAGTACTAGTGGCACAAACTGTGGTAATGGCCATCCGAACGGTCCTGTTACTCTTGTGCAAAATGCGAAGAGTCTGCCAAACAGTACTCACTTGGTGAACAATCAATCAACGATACTTTTATCGCAGAAGCGCACTACCCCGTCCAATTTGCTGCCAAGCCTCAAGCTTGCCAGTCTTGCCAGACAGCAGCAACAGCAAACGCAAAATCAGACTCAGCAAATCCCATCGTCCGGGGAAATTACGCTTAATAGTAATAGGTAAAGTTATTTTCGCATTTATTTACATACTTATACATAAAAATTCTTTTCGAAATATTAACGTGCAGATATTTAGACTCAAAAAATCTTACGTTTGAATAATTTTAGTCTTGAGGTAGCTTCTGCTATGTACATAATGTATATAAAGACTTTTTTTGTATACTTGACGAACATTAATCAAAAATAGCCATGATCCTTTATGTTAAAGTTGGCAAAATATTAGTACATTACATTCGTGATTCCATGTCCGTCAAGCCTACAGTTATCAAAAAATATTTTTTGTATTTATATTTTGGAAAAAATGTTTTTTATACTCAATCTTAATACTAGTAAAATTACTAATAAAAACTATTGCCATTTTTCACTCGTTTTAAAATTGAAGATTAGAAATTTTCAGTCTAGTTGGCATATAAGAAGTATAATAACTTTCAACAAATAGTAGTGGCTAATTGTATAAAAAACTAGATTCTTGCATACAAGGCGTGACTGCTACATTTATCACGAGACCACAAGTATAGTTACAGCAAATGTAGTGTTTGAAATGAAGTTGCATTTTTATAAAATCTACAAGTCTAGTATCAAACACAATATTCTATAATTTTTAGTACAGAAGTGAGATGCTGTAAAACAATTAAGTGATTGAAAAAGATTTTTGACATGTCAAGTCAATAACATTGAGATTTCAACTTTTTATAATCAACATTTTATTCTAAAATTCCAGCATAAAATTTTATCGTTAATTTACATTTTTCTAAAAACAGATACATAATGATTGTTTTTACATCAGAATAGAATAGATTTTAAAATATCAAATGTGTGAGGACATCATTGTCATAAAATGTCAATTTTCTGCTGTTAATACAGGAATACAATTTTATTCGCGGTTTTCGCATCTTTTTCGTATTGCAGATCTTCTAGAATTCTAGACATATAATACAAGAAAGATGTTGAAAATCTAAACATTTTGTGTCGAACTCTATAAATTTTACTAAAATTTTTTGTAGCGATTTTAGGCGTTTAGTTGACCTATAAATGTAAATTATACCAAATATGTAGTTGTATTTTAGTAAAATCCATAACTTTCTTTTAAAATACCGTTGGTAAACCGTTAATTCGCGGAATTATAGAAAGATAAATAGTTTTTAGAAGTTGAGCAGTACATGAAGTTATTTTCCCTTTAAGGTGGATCCTCACCCCCTACATAGCACATATTTTGAATATTTTTACAATAAATTTCTATTGAAAGTTATGAAAAGTGTAATCTGACAATAATATAGCTAGTGCTAAATATCATGCGATTTTTTTTATAAAATTTTCTTGTTAAATTCTTCACATACCAAAAATTGAAGAAAAGTTCAATAAATTACCTTAATCTTTTTTAATTTACATCTGATCTTCAATTTTTTGGACTCATTCTCTTTTTTGAATGAATCCATTGGGAGTCATCACACGGAAAAAATTGCAATAACTTGGATAGGTTTCCCAGAAAATTCAATTGTTTACTTATTTTTCGTATTTCTATATAGGCAACCGAATTTTCTGGGAAACCTATCCAAGTTATTAAAATTTGTTCCATGGCGACTAACAATGGATTTGTTCAAGGAAGAGAATGAACCCAAAAAGTTAATAATCGAATGAAAATTAAAAAAGATTAAGGTAATCGATTGAACTTTTTTTTAATCTTCGGTATGTTAAGAATTTAATAACAAAATTTTATGAAAAAAATCGCATTATACATAGCTATATTATTTTTAGGTTAAGTGGCACTTTTAAAAATTTTAAGTAAATATTTATGATAAAATATTCAAAATATGTGCTATACAGGGGTGCCTTAATAAAACCTCTTTGATTTAAAATTATCATGTTCTAGTATGAAAACAAAGTTATGTTGCGTCCGAAAAATAAAATTTATCATTGTCAGTACTATTTTTCGTGATAAGCAAAAGTACAATGTTTGAAAAAAACACATCCTTTTTTTTTGTATTTCTCTCTGTTACGGACAAAAACCGATTTTTGTGTAACTTTTGATCAATTTTTTATTTGAAGTGGTTATTTAACTAAAAGATGAAAGTGCAACTTATAAAAATGTCTTATCTGCTGTTCGGCTTTTTGCTCTGGTGAAAATATAACACACTCCTGTAGAGCAGTCTTGTCAACAAATATAAATTCAAGCCGTGTGTTTACTTGAGCCTCATTATTTATTACCCACATTCTAAACTAGTGGAATGTTTTAAGTATACATCTATATTTTAACGTTTATTGCAACATGAAAGCCAATTCAAGTTTAAAGCAAGTCTCAAATCATTTTATAAAGAGGTAATGTTCTGGGCCCAATTTGCACATATTGATTACGTTGACACTAAAATGCTTTTGCTTTGAATATTGATTTACAGTAAGTTTATTTTGTTTAAGTCGTATGATTTAACTAAACAACAATATTTATAAAAACTATTCTCCGTATTTATGTTGAAATAAGATAAAAATATTTTTTATATAATTCCAGAATTTCCTCAGTTTACAATGAAAAAATTTGTTTATTATAATTACAGTGAAAAGTTGGAAATGGAAGTGGATGGAGTTCAGAGTTCACAATGCGATGGCAAGCCACAACAACAGCAATTAGTCAGAGCAAGCAAAACAAATTCACTGGCAATGGAAGTGACATGATGCCTGCTATCGGCACCCCTGTTGCTGTCATTATGTCACTGGGGGCTTTGTTAATCATTTTGCCATGCCACGATAATCTATATCCGAAACGAAATTACTGGCACTGGTTATAGTCGAGGTTTCTACGACTCGTTCTGACGCTTATATAAATATTGTGGTGTGGTCAGGGCACGAAAACGTTAAATGGAAAAAAAAAATAATGAAATAAGCAGCGTGATGTTCACAATCATTTCATGACAACTAGATTGTAGAAATAACTGCGCTTGCAGCAAGAAAAAGTTAAAGAGAGATGAAACACACATATACACAATACAACTCCCTTTATTCAACTTGAACAGTATTTAAATTGAAAATTATAAGATTTTAATGTGCAACAGATTCACCTATCCTTTCTTTTTGTATTACATTTTTTGAATAGCAGCCTAATTTATTAAGCCGTGCACGTTACGTAGAAGAAACACGTTACTTTTATCTCAGTCCATGTAAATAATGTTTGTTTCTAAGTACAATGTTTTAATCAAAGAAGATAATGGACTTTATTCCTGCTTTCTATTTATAGTAATGAGTGTCACATGTGTTAACACATGTCTCCTCCGGTTCGTAAATATATTTAAATTGTTAGCAATGGAATACGTAAAACATCATAATATTGTGCTTGAAAACAGTCTAATTATTAGCAAATTGCTTTTGGTTCACTTCAAACTGCCCTTGGTTTAACAAAGTATGGACCTATAATTTTAGATTTATTGGCTTTGCTTTAAAAGTTATTTTTAGTAGGAAACTGATTAAGCTTTCAGTCGCAAACTTGAAGAAATGCATCTTCAGATGTTTAAATAAATACATTTTGTTGAAGTACATTTGGATACTGATTAAATTGTCCTGTCTCTTAGTACTTACCACAAACTTAGGTAACTAATAAAAATGTTGATGTTGTTGAATGTCATTTCAAAATAACTAATTACAATTGGCTCATCTACGTAAACTTGAAACGACTGATGGATGTTAATGAAAATCTAAATGTTACTTTAATGCGTTATTAACGGTATTAGATTACTATGGTCAAAATCAATAAACATTTTTTAATTCTCAAACCGTTTCTCAACCCTTAATTGCAACTTAAGGAATACAATTTCGAGAAATGAGAAGCGATTCGACAACTAAGAAATGGCTATAAATTTGTCTATTATTGTTGAAATGCGTTCTTCTACGTAACGTTTGTACCTTTTAACAGCTGATAAAAGCCTATAGTCAGTTCTGAGAACAAAGAAGTGTGCATGTGTGTATGATAAAAGAAAAAAGTAATTCTTAGACTTAAAGGAAGGGTGTAAGAGGAATAATTGAAAAATTCAAGAAAAAGATTCTGCATTCCTAGTTTATTAAAAAAATTCAAAGAAATAATTCATAGGCTGGCGCAAAGCTCTTTTTTTTTTTTTTAATCAATAACTTTTTCTTTTATTTATTGAAATCGATTATGTGTAAATTTGTATATTTTTTTATAAGCATATATGTGAGAGAAAATAAAATCTACGTAATAATTTTCTTCGCGTTTCAGGAAAAATGCGACCTGGATTAGGTTTTTGTAATCTTCCAATTTCTACACAAATTTTCTCATTATTTAAAACACTTTAGAAAACGACTACAATAAACAAATCGTAACTAGTTACAGTAGCAAAAATCAGAGTAAATATTTTTGTTTATGTGAAATGAATTTGTAAAATTTAATAGTGTTCTCGCATAACATTTTTCTCTTTTCTGTTAATCAGATAATTTTTACTTGAACGACATAACTAAATTTTTGGTCCTTGGGTTAATTTTTACAATTATTTATTAACCGAGTAACTTAGACTCACGGTTAAATATTCAAGATTATTCATTGATTTATATATTCCACCTTTTAGATGTTTTAGAAAAACGTATTGTTTGCTTTTGTTGGTATATTAACTACTTAACTACTTAACTACCTGAAAATCAAAAATAATTGCCCAAATACAACGTGACTTTTATGATTTTAAGTGGTGTGAGTTACTTATTTTTTAAAAAAGCCTGGTGCCAGTCATAGAAATATTACAGTCTAAACAGAAAAATGAAAGAAAATAATAACAAGCATTACAAATGTTATACATGTAGGGGATTTTCTATAAAAAAATATAGAAAAAAAAGAAAGGACTAAAAAAACGAAATATTAAAAAGAAACAAATTAAATTGTATATATAAAGATAATTACGCTTATTGTATCTCTTACATTTAGGTGATTAATTAAAAAACAAATAAATGTAATTAATGTTGTGGTAGGCGCACAGCGATGCATAAGATGAAAATCATCAATATTTCGAATCGATCTTAGAGAGGTGATTAAATGGAAAAAATGAAAAAAGAATGAAACTTCATCTTAGGTTTATTGAGTAAAAATTTATCATTGGTTTTAAGAATTCGTCGAATTTTGAGTTATCTCGTCCGAGAGAGACTATTTTCGCTTGCATACGATGTACATTATATCGCGCGATAAGTTTTACACATGCGTTTCTTTGATGTACTTTGTAAATACTTTCTTAAGCATCATTAGCAACAGCATCTTTACGGATTCGCTGCCCGAGAGACATGTCGAGTCTATTGTACATTTTTTTTAATTCATTAAAGAATCATTATTTAAGTCGTAATTTAACATGTTAATGCAAGAAATGTGTTAATTAGTTGCATTTCCTGTTAACACTTGGGCACAGTTTTCTTTTTGAGCTTTACTCTGTATTTTTTTTAATTCGTGTAGCATATCTGTAAAGACGATACCCCTTTAAGGGGCAAAAAGGCTTGTTTGATTTTTACTTTGAATCAAAGAAAAAACTGTAAGAAAATATATGTTGATTTGGTTATATAATTCAGAAAAAAACAATAGTATACAGAGTTTTATATAAAATTAAACAAAGAGAAACAAACAAAAGAACATTTATTTCTTCAATTTGTCATTTTTTCCCTTTATATATGAATGTAGTCTCATATTATCATGCGCAGTCAAACGTTCGATCAATGATGAACAGAAAAAAGCAAACGTCAACTTCCCTCCAACTGCAAAGACTGAGTTATCTCCAAACATTTGTAACCTGGCGGTAAGGATGTAAATTTCGAATAATTATTAAAGTCAAAACGTTACTAATCGAGCTGTACTTGACTACAAAAATCTCGATAATCCTTTGTATACTTATGCTTGATTATTCATTTATTTTTTCATCACTTTTTGGATATTTTATATCTGTAAAATATTATAAATTTTTTTTACTTGTGGATTTTTAATAATTTGCAAACAGAACTGTCGAAAATAATAAACCTCAAGCTGCGATTCGGACTTTATTCAGATCAAACTTTTTAAAATCCAATAATTATTTCTGCATTAACTTTGAATCTTAAATTTTCAAATCGGTAATTTTTAATCTCGATTGACATTTATGTTTATTTACGAATCGGAACAACAGAATCGCGTGATATTCGGGGCCATTTCATGCCTGATTCAGTGAATCGAAAAATTCAGTCACGATTTATTTTCACCAATTCGTAAAACCGTCGGTTCGATTCAAAATTAACTTATACTACTAAAAAGATGAACGTTTAATCGAAAAAATTTGCGGCCTATTTATGGACAGTTCTGATTGCGAAATTCGTTTCTTCTTCGTTCCTTCAGCATATGGATTTGGACAAGCCGATTCTCATCTTCAAGACGGCATAAGGTGACTTGAAGAAACAAATTGGTTTGTCCAGATTTTTTTGACGAGGCTGAAAAAGTTACGAAGTAAGTACCAGTACTACCACCCCTGAGTAGTCCAATGTTTATCTATTATTTTTTATTTTCAATTGAGAAGAAAAAAAGCTGCAGCCGTTTTCCCAAGATTGGAGGTGATTGAGTGATTTATTTTTTATTTCGCCACAACTAGTATTAACTTATAAAGTGAAATAATTGCAAAAAAAAAAACGGTTTTTGTCTTGTTTCCTAACAAATTAATATTCTTAAACCTATATTATAAAATTGCGTTTTCAATTTTTCGTAGAGATATTGATTATAGACTTCTCAGCGTTCGGACTGTTCAACAAAAGAAGAAATTGTGTTTTCGCACATTTTTCTATTCACTCTTATTTAAAACATCTGTTTAGTTTTCTGTATGTTCCTTCTTTTATTGAAATTACACATTTTTTCCAACTTTTACCAGTAGTATGACAATTTACACAAAAGTAGGTCTTTCAAAAAATATTGCCAAAAGATTTAAACAATTTTTCAAAACATAAACAAACTACTTATTTTTTCGAAAAATTATTGAATTTTCAAATTCAAAATTAATACATCATAAACTTTGATTTTTTAGTATACCCCTTGTTAGTTTCATCGTAATTGATATGCTTCAACATACGTAGTTGATTTATTTCAACATACAAATTTGTTTAGAATAAAATAGAGTTATCACTTTCATTGTATTTCATTTAATAAAAATTGCATAACACACATTATTATTATTAAAAAAAAAAAAACTACTTTATTTATGTTTTGAAAAATTGTTTAAAACTTTTGGGCATATTTTTTGTGACCTACTTTTGTGTAAATTGTCTTACTACTGGTAAAAGTTAGGAAAAATATGTTTGCTGGATCGCCGAATGTCTGAATAGATCGATATTCGACATGGAAAACTCCAACTGACGCCAATTGAGTACCGACAGTACTGACACTACCGACCAACGTTGTGCGCGAGCATGAAAATCACACACTTTCGTTTTTTCTTCGTAGCACAACTGTAAATTGAAGTAGGACTGCAAATATTTGTTATCTCAAACTGTGTACTTTGAGAAACAATCAAGGCCATAAAAACTTCTTGAATTTTTATCTCTGAATCTAAGCAGTTTACGAATATACTTCATACAAAACTTTATGTTTGAAATTGCACAAATATTATAAAAAACATTTTTTGGAGCAAAAAACTGCATTTTACAATTTTTAACTTAAATTTGTCAATAACAATTGAAATATAAAAATTCAAGCTCTCCACCCTTGCAAATCGTGTTCAGGGGGTCAACATGCATAGAATGAAACAGGGTGGATCCTGCGGCCTCCATCAGGGGTGGTAGTGCGTAACTTTTTTTCAGCTCATGAGCCTATGTTATGGCATAGGCTGATGCACTGAAAGAAAGTTACGCACTACCTGCAGCACTCCGGCCACGGGCACCTTAGTCCTGAAACTCCTGAACCCGGACTAAAATGGCCTTGACCAATCAGAAGGCGCTTTTTACCACAATGTCTACTACTTATAAGGGCGCGGTCCCATGGAGCACGGAGCACGGAACTCATTTGAGCCCATGAGAGTGAGAGAGTGGTATGCGGAAAAGGACCTCTCTCTCTCACTCTCATGGGCTTAAATGGGTTCGTATGCGGATTCCGTCAATTCCGTGCTCCATGTGACCGCGCCCTTATAGGCTGGCTGACGCGCTGTAAAATATGTAAACATTTGATTCGACTTCGACACGTCCAAGTGTCGAAACTCGTGGTTAGCAAGTACTTTTAATGCGTAAATTGCATTAAATCTGTACTTACATGTTTGTTTTGAGTGGATCAAAATGAAAGCAGGTTAACTGGCCACTCATCGCGTCGACAGACTCGCAAGGGGTGCGCAAGGCCGAAATGCCGCATTATCATCTAATGCCTTCTCAGTCGACATTAGATCAGTATTTTAAAGTAATATACAGCAAAAAAAATCCACGGAAAGAAATCTTATCAGAACAAGAAGGTAGAGCTGGTAGAGGCGAAAAGAAAAGTTCTCAGCATAAGCCCGTAAGTACCATTGAAATCGTGTTCATTAGAGTCACTTTTGATGATTTAAGTTAATTATAGATCTTTTGATTTGTTAAGGCTACTTTGCGCAAGTCAAAAAAGCATTTGACAAAAATGTTGAATCTTGTTGAAAGTGAAGTACAAATCATCGATGTTAATGCGCCTTTGTCAAAACCTGTTAATCGGAACACCAATAGTCAAAAAAGAATGTGTTCTTTAGATGAAAGTCTACACAAGAAGGCAAGAACTGATCCTTTGTCACTTGATGACTTGACATCAAGCAATAATGAATCAAATCTCAGTCAAAGTCCTTTGACACCTATTAGCAACAGCCATCAGTCACCAAACAGAAGTTTACTGACATGGAGCCAAGTTTCTACCTCACCTAGTAATCTGACTTTCAGCCAGAGTACTATGTCACCTAACAAGAGTCCACAGACACTTAAAAAAAATGGGCAGCAAACTCCTTTGAAAGTGAAAAGTCCAAACAGCCTTCATAGAGATAATGCGGCATGCCTTCATTCTACTGCAAAAAAATCTAACTTTTTACCCAAAGAAGTGACACCTCACAAAAATATTTCTCCATCACAAATATCTCCCAGAAAACTCTTTTTTACTGATAGAGTTAATTTAGATACTGTGCAGCAAGCCATTGAAAATTTGAATCTTGTTAGGCAAGGGAGTATTAGGCTAAATGAATTTGATTTGGAATCAATATATGAAAAAAAAAACTTTAGCTTTGTGTACAGTGATAATGTGGACCCATTAGCTCAAAAGTTTGAACTAAAGGACATTGTCTTTCCACGTGAAAAGCACGCAGATCACTTATTGATGATAGTCATGGATGTATTTTCTGAACCCATAAATTGTGGCTATTTTTTTAAAAATGAGCTTGATAAAGTATTTTCACTCTTTACACTGTCGGGAGAAGCACAAATGTTACTTGTTAGATTGTTGAAAAGAAAAGTAGGATGGCATAGGACAAACAACATCAAGTATCCAGAAATTGCTCCTGATTTGTCCCCATTTTTCAAAGAGTTGATAAAAAGTGAATTTTGCTCATCAGGTAGGACAGGATCAAGATTTGTTTGCTTAATACTTATTACTTATATGTGCTTATGATTGTTTTTTTTTTTTTTATAGACCTAAGTTCAATGGATATATCAATTTTACTCAACATGCTTCAAGCAGATGAAGTCAAACATATTTGTCAGAAATTAAAAATTGATCATCGTGGTGGTAAAGCAGTATTGATCAGTAGGCTTGAAAAATATGGGAACTCAACTAAATCATTTTTTCTTGGGGCAAAAACACCCAAATCCATATTGAGATCTGAAGTACTGTCAGTCCTACAATTGTGTGCTACATTTTCCCCAGAGATTTTTAATTTATTTGATAGAGTCATAACTCTGTTACATCCCATTCAAGATCCTACAGAAAATATTGCAGATTTATTTCTAATGTTGACCACTGTTCATAAAGGAGAAATACTGTATCCGTGTGTCCCAAAAACGGATCCTTACCCAGTATTTCAAAATAGATCACATTTGATTGGGTAAGCTAAACAAATCTTTAAATTTAAGTTGAGAAATTCTCTATGATATCATGCTTATTTTCACTCTAGTTATCTTGAAAGCAAAAATGCGTATAGACAAGTCCTTGCTTCTATCGAAAACAAAGAATGGGAAAAGGTTAAGGACTTGGGTCGCTTAGCTCTCAAGAATTTGAAAGAAGGACAAGTGAAGTAAGAAATTTTTCAAACATCCAGTCTTATGACACTCTTTTAATTATTACTAAATGACAATATGTTATAGGCATGTGAAAAGTTTACTCCCTTTGCATGTGCAAAAATTCGTGCCTGAATATGAATGGACAAAAGTTTTGTCAAGAAGCATCGATGCTTTCAAAAAAAATCCTGAGACTATACCCGAGGCTGTAAACTCATTGAAAACTTTAATTGATGATAAGTATTTTTGTCAAAGTAGCCGAGGAAAGTGGTACAATGAATTAGCTTTGATAGAAATGCATCACAAAAAAGATTTAGAAACAAGTGCAGCGTTAACGTTGCACGCTTTGCAGCTAGATACTTTGACAGAAGTTGATGTATCAGGGTTAATAAGTAGGCTAGCAAAACTAATGAGAAGAAAAACTGGAATATCAGCAGAAACTAAAGCTAAAGTTCAAAGTACTTTAGATGAAGTGACTAGTAAAGGCCTGACTCCACCTCCTACAAATACTAAAACTATAACTGCTATTATGGCAAATAGGTAATGTTTTGAAAATTCGCAGTAGCTTATGTGTTAAGCGGAATACAATTTTTATTATTTATGTTTAGGGCTGAAGCCAGTGGTAAAAGTACATGGTCAATCAAAATTAATGGTGATGATAAGTATTATGGTAGGGTAGAAGTATTAGCACTGCAACATTACACCAGTGAAGATGATTTTCATGATGGACTCCATTGTGAAGGTTCACTGCCAATAACATTGTTTACAATTTTCTTTTGGGAAGAACTTTTCAACATTTCTGTACCGGGAGTTTTTGTATCTTCCTATCAAGAAGCGCCTTTAGATCTTTTCACTGCTGAGTTTTTTAAAAACAGAAAGGACAAAATAAAAGAAAAAATTGAATTTGTAAGAGCACTTGATTTGGAAACTTTTGCAGACTGGATGTACGAAAAATACTTGAACAACATACAGTATCGGACTATTATGCCAAATACCTTGTTTAAGTCTGATGAGCAATTTAAGGTATTTATTATCTGCTATTTAATTAAAATGTTTTCAACAATCTTATTCTTTTTTTTTTTGTTAATGCAGGATGTTGTTACGTGTCTTGGTATAAATGCAGTGGTAGGAATCTGCGAGAAATTAGTATCCAACTACAGGCTGTGGAGATCTGGATTTCCAGATCTTATTGTGTGGAACATATGCATACGAAAAGTAAAACAGCAAAAATTATTATTATTATTATTTGTTTTTTCAGCTGAAATTTCTTTCAATTACTGATTTTATGTCCCGTGCAGTGCAAGATTGTTGAAGTTAAAGGACCTGGTGATTCATTGTCTGAGAAACAAAAGTTATGGCTTCAGTACTTGGAGCGGTTAGGGGTAGAGGTCCAAGTCTGTCTTGTGGAAGGTAAAAGCAAGAGCTTTTATTTAAAAAATACCAATTCCCTTTGTAAACTTTCTTTTAAGTAAGCATAAATTCATGGTGCCAATGCCTCCGGTACCGTAATCGTGCATGGTCCCTCAAAGTGGTACCTGTCAAACAATTCAAAAAATTTGAAATTATATTGACAATATTTTTCTTTTATTCTGTTACAGCTTTAGGAAGAAGCTCAAAGTAGCATGTGCCATTTTTATTTTCATACACAGAGATATATCTAAAATATTTTTTGTTATTCAAGTATTAACGTTGTGAATAAAAAAAAAAAAAAAAAAAAAAAAAAAAAAAAAAAAAGATTTTAAAGCATATCTTTTAAATATAAAGAAATCAAAAAATGGAATTATAACTCACTGAAATTTGCCTGTGGCTGGGGTAGTTTCAATGTTAAATTCTGCTACTGGAACACCCCTTTCAGCAACTTTGGGCGCAAACATTGCTGCTGGATAGACAATGGAGGAAGTGCCTATTATCAAACAAGCGTCGCATGTCTCTACTGCTTCATCTTTTTAGTTTAAATATGTTGATGAAAATGTTTAATTGTTGAATGAAATACATTTTAATAAAAGTTTTTGTATTTTGTCAATGAACGTACTTGCTTTATTCAGAACTTTAGGATCAAGAGCCTCTCCAAACCATACGATATCCGGCCTCAAAAGTGCGTTGCAATTGCCCTCTTTGCATCTTGGCAAATCTTTAGTAGGAATAAATGATGATAGAAAATCGGGATCTGGAGATCTGATTACACGCATCACGTTAATATGCAACAACAGGTTAAATTAACTCTGAATAATGTGTGAATGTAATTACATTTTTCCCTCTAAAGCAGGGCATATTGGAATTTCGTCATTGAAACTGATGTTTTTGCACTTTGTGCAGCGCGTTCTGTACAGTGATCCGTGAAGCTCTATGATGTCTTTGGCACCTGATTTTTGATGCAGGCCATCAATATTTTGCGTTACAACAGTAATTTTCTTACCCTCTTTCGAGAATCTATTTTGAAATTCGGCGATAGCTTCATGAGCCTGAATAAGATGGAAAAATAATATATAATGCATACACTTGAAAACTATACAAATTATACTTGAATATTGAATTTTTCACCTTGTTGGGATGTACTTTTCTGACTAATGTTCTTCTATATTCGTAAAATTCCCACACCAATGATGGATTAGCGGCGAAAGCTTCCGGTGTGGCTAAGCTCGGAGCTTGATATTTTCGCCAAAAGCCACCGGCACCACGAAATGTCGGCACGCCAGATTCCGCGGATATCCCACTACCTGTCAAAATTAGTATGTTTTTGGCTGTTGACAAAGTTTCTCTGAAAGACTTCATAACATTCATTACTCAATACTAAATACAAAAGTTCACATGCACTCGATGACAGTCAAAAAAATACTGCATCTTAAAGTACCTAAGTAGTTAAGTAGTATGCTTTTAAAGGCGCCTTTTCATGCTGCAAGTGATCATATCACATCACATTATTACTACTAATAATTATAAGTGCATACCGAAGTGCATACAACTTGTCGCAAGCCAATATTCCTCCTAAAAGTATTAAGGATAGTATTATCATTGTTTCGTTGTCTTGAAAGAAGACGAAATGATCTGAAATCTACATCTATACAAGACTCTATTCAACGTTTGGTAAAACGGCACTACAAATTTCATCAAGTGTGAAAACAGATATGTATTCTAAATTTTAAAGTGAAGAAATAAGCATTCGTTATTTCAGAGTGAATTAAATTTTCCATTGTTTTCCTGAAAAAAATAATTTCATAATAAGTGTTACAATCAATCTTAAACGTATTATCCCTCACTTTTGAGTTGAAAGAAAATTGGATTTCAGCAGCAGCCATTCAGTGATTCAACCAATAGAGTTTGGGGAGGCGGACCATTATATCCATATCGAGAACATGAGATTATCTCATTGAGATATGAGATACTTAATTATCTCTGTGGTTGAAACATGCGATATGTTTATAATAAGATTAATAAAAACCTTAAACGTTCAAAGTGTGTTAGTATTCACTTTGTATCAATTCCTGCATATATTTACATTATTCACTCGTAACATCACACATTAGAAAATAAAGTTAAAAACTTTAATTATAAGGCCGCGGTCACAGAATGCTGTCTCCAGTAGTATATGCCCTAAAGGGCCAGACTCCATGAACTCCATCTAAATTTTAAAGGTACCCTCATAAAGGGTATACGGACACGAAAAGTGTTAAAATTTAAACAGAAAGCAGAAATTAAGTTCTGTTATATATGGTTCAAATAAATAAATTATAAAAGTATCCTTTTCCAATTGTTCAGAATGATGTTCTGTTTTTAGTATCATTTATAGTAGAAATATTGCACAGATTTTGGAAATTTGAAGTTGGTAGTGTATCGCGCACTGCTCTACGATCTACACAAAAAACAACCTCAAAATCGGTGAGCTGAAAAATATCTACTACTATTTTATCCTGGTGACATATTGAAATAAGAAATACAGGATAGTTATTTGTGAATCGTGAATTTCGTGGTAATGTCTAACTCAGCTGTACTGGATAAAATAAAAAATCCCGATGTACCAGGTATGTATTCTTTGCTTTAATTACGTGAAAAATGCCCTCGAAATTTTGGGTTATCACTCATACCATCCCCTTTGCTCCAGGATTAGAGGATCCTCTGCCTCCGGCACCTCCACCCCCTATCATCTCTCATGCTTCTTTACCTGGTCCTGAAAAATCTCCTGAAACAGCTTTAGCGATCACTCCCAATGTTGTTAAACACGAAACCTCCACAAACCTTGTAGCTTATCCTATTCCAAATCAGGTTTATTTTCCTTCATTGGTCACGCCTCCTCCACTTCTTCCACACGATCAGCCTTGGTGGACCCCCAATGAAACAGACTCTGAAGTTTACACTCAGTGGTACAAGTCTGCTTACAAAGCTGCTCTACAAGCTTCAACGGATAAAGATAGCAATGGAAAGACAAAGACTAAATTTGTCAAAAGAAAACTGGAAGCTGTTGATCCCCAAACTGATGCAGGTAGAGCAAACATTGTTTGAATTTCAAGAAAATATTTAGTTAATTTAATTGTGCAGTCAAATAATCATTACTTTATTCAACACTGTAGAGAGAGTTGCAAATGCTCAAAAAGAATTGTCAACTTTGATGAAACCTCTTAAATGTGATCTGTGCAATGCAGTGGTAAGTGATTATACAAAAACGTTAGTAATGCTTGTAATTAGCTGATTAATTATATTTTACCACTATCATGTGTTTTTCACAGATGAATTCAACAATGCAAGCAAGGTTTGTAGAATTTTGTAGACAGCTGTATAGGCTTTGTTTTTTGACATCCTCTTATTTTTTCACTCTTTATTTCATACTTTTTTTAATACTTCAGGTTGCACTACCAAGGAAAGCCTCATCAAAAAAAAGTTTCCATGTACCTTAATCAAAGTGCGAAAAAAATTAAAACTGATGATGGCCAAGTTACCAGCACGACTAATGATAGTTACTCATATTGTGAGGTAAGACAAGGCAGAATATAAAGTGTCAATGATATTAATGATGGTTGACATTAAAAAAAAATTTCTTTATCATTGCAAGATATGTAAAATATGGTTCACATCCATGACAGACGCAACTCAGCATTATGCCGGTAAAAAGCACATGAAAGCAGTTTATGGCAACACAAAAACAAAGTAAATAATTGAATGTTCTTGATGATATTTTATTTAAGTTTATTACCAACAATAAAACTTTGTATTTTAGACCTAAAAAGCAATCACCAAACAAAAATCCAATCGATCCAACTGGAAGGTATGGCATTGGTATGGCTTTTGCACCACCCGAACTTGAAGCACCTATTCCCCAAATACCACTACTTCCTGAAGTTGCTCCGGTAGCTATTCCACCTGTTCCACAATACAAGCCGGCTCTTGTTGCTTATCCAACGCCATTTCGTTGCGAAATTTGTAATATTACAGTAAATCGGCAAGATCAGCTCGAAACGCACACGCGTGGAGCAAAGCACTTGAAGATGCTAAAGCATCATGGTCTTCCTCTACCGCAATCAGGTAAGATATGAATGACAACAATTTTTTACAGTACATGATGTGATTTTTTTTTAAAATTATTTCTCTACCTCTAGATCCTGTTTTATTGAATACGCCACCCATAGATTATTCAATATATCGCACTCCATCAGGTAAGTGCAGTAATTAATCAGCTCTTAATTACCCTATTAAAGAGAAATATTCACAAGATCTGTGATAACATGAAAACAACAAATTTCCAGGACAATACTATTGTGCTCCATGTAACTTGTCTTTGAATTCCGAAACATTGTTTGGGCAACACGTGGACAGTAAAAAACATAAAACTCAAGTCAACCCAAAGCAGCAGCCGTATTCTGGTTCAGCAACGAAAAAAACAAAAAAGGAATTCAAGAGAGAGTAAACGAGTAAAAAAATTTACTAGCTTATCTGATAGTAAACAAAAATACATATACATTTATGTAATTATAAGAAAGAAAGGGAGAGAGAAAGATTAAAAAATGCATATTATGTACATGAAAATTGTTATAACGTCGAATTCCTCCAAGTTTCCATTGGATTGATATAAGTCCATATGGGTCATTCTGCTGAAATTTGCTATATTAAGATCAGAGACTTTGAAATATTTTGCAAAAACATGCGTATTTTTTACTTTCAAAGCTTAGCAAATTTCTTGCCCGAAGACTATTAATTATGGAGATAAACTTATTGCAAACTAAAAAAGAAAATTCATTCCTAACAAATTACGTAAGTAGCCATTACGTATGTTGAAAGTGCCAAGCGCATTATTGTCTTATGGCTGCTGTGTGAAGTCGTAGATATTCTACAATGTAGCAGAGCCTTTGCAACAGCGTGGAAAAAATTAATAATTCCTCAATATTTGCGAACCTTGTGCATTTTCCTGTGAAATGGTACTCATAAGTACCATATACTTGAAAAAAACCATCTTTACGAGAAAAAAAAGTTATCCAAGTAGTTGTTTCTTAGTATTAAAACACTGACCAAATATACAATGTAATTTTTTATCGCGAAAACAGCTCGAATCTAATGCGATCTGTTCTACAATAAACCATCGATTCTTAGATTCTGTAGAAGTAAACAAAATTGAAAAAATGAAATTCAAGCAGTTCAGATTTTTTATTTGCAAATGACGAGACAAAAAGTATTTAGTTTGTGACGATGGATGATTTTGTTGAGTTTCGATCTGAAAGCAATGAAATCTTTTCAAAAAAATGTCGTGATTTCAGCTATTTGTATATCAAAAGAGCGTTTACTCAATTACTTCGGCGCGCATACTGCAAAGTTTGGACAGCTCCAGTTACGGAACAAGTATGCAATAAGCAGTGCTACACGTACAACTCCGTAGAATCGCCCATTTGATTTTCAATACTGCAAATTTCAATGGAATACAACCCACGCGTCTCCTCCCTCTCTTTCTCTTTCACGACCCCAACTTTACACCCTCATGGTACCCCCTGCAGCACACCACCGTTAATAGTACATTTTACTATGTGTACCGTCGTCGTCGTCGTCGTCACCATCAGCGCCTTACACTATACGCGCCGCGCTCCGTCCCATCTCATTCCACTAATTAATAAACACATTAATTTAACGAGGCAGCGAGCAAACTCTTCGCGGTCCGCGGCGTCGCGTAACGAGAGACAGATTGATCGAGACGGAGGAGAGGCGCCGCGACTCGATGGGAAATTATTAAACTCGGCGCGTATATTTATATAATATACAAACATGTTTGCAACAGCGGCGGTGGGGGGGTCGTCGACGATAAAAGCTACATTAGATCGGAGGGCCGCGGCTCCGCTAATAGCCCGTTTATTCAATTACGGGGCCATTAGCTCCTCCCCCCCCCCCGTCCTCGCGCTTCGCGTCTTCTGATACACTTTCGGGAGAGGAAGAATCAAGCGAGCGGATCGTTAAATCGAGCCAACGAACGGCGACGGGAGAAAAATCCGAGGCGTCGAGGCATACGCTGCATGCGCGCGCGCGAGCAGTAAGACGAAACGAGGGAGGCAGCGCGTCCGGTGCGGAGGGCGCGGGATATT
>JAPYYV010004274.1:0-31381 GCA_030522625.1 Copidosoma aretas
ATTTGAAAATTACACACACACATACGTCAAATTAAAAATAATATTAATATTTGTTTATTAGTTTGACTGTAAGACCGATATAAATATCTGTCTTCTTTCTTTTATTATTAGAGACTGTGCAATTCTTCTAATTTTGTAAAGACTGAACAAATTTCAAAACTGTATGTGCCATGTATCATATATGCCTCAAAATTACATTTATTGTTTTGGAGACTGTGATTTTAGGGGCTCCAACACTGTAAATGACTCTTATCTCTAAACTTTTTGCATTCGTAAGTCTTTCAAGATTAAATGTATTTCCAGAGTCTTTAGACACACACGTCCTGACGAATTTTAGACTATCTTGTCTCTAGACACAAAAGATACTTATAATCTGATAAAACTTAATAACTATCTTAAGGGTCATTAAAGACGTATGTAATATTTAGAAAGTCTCTAAAACTAGACAATAAATGGCTGATGACGTAAACCACTGCTGAGACTTCAATAACACATAAAATTTGAAGACTAATATGTTTTTGGACTAGTAAAGACTGAACGTAACTTTAAAAACTACATGTAACATTAGACTCTTCCAAAACTCTATAGATCTTTAGATTATTTTGAATTTGTGAGTCTTCAGAGGCAAAATTTGTGTCATGAGTTTTTAGATATAAACGTACTGCGATATTGAAGACCGAAATGTCTTAAGATTTTTTATTTAGTCTCTACAGAGTCTAATGTCACATGTTTCTTCAGTGTTTTATAATGGTTCATGATTTTAGAACTTCAATAACTATGTTTAGAGACTGTGCATGTCTTTGAATTTTCCAAAGACAATGCATGGATTTGAACACTGTATGGGTCATGCATCTTTACTGTCGTATAATTACATTTATTATATTTGAGACTGTGTCTTTAAAGTCTCTGAACACATCAAACGACTCCTATCTTTAGACTTTTTTGAATTTTTGAGTCTCTAGAGATAAAATGTGTGTTTATAGTCTTAAAATATACACGTACAGTCACATTAAAGACCGCCATGTCTCAAGACTTTTCATGCAATCTTTAAAAAGTCTAATGTCACATTTACTCTTCTTAGTTACGTATAGTCTTTGAAAAATTTCCAAACATTTGTATTGAAATAATTTGTGTATCTTGAGTTTCTTAATCGTACTTTTTTTAAAAATTTTAGAGACTATCATTAGAGACTGTGCAATTCTTCTAACTTTGTAAAGACTAAATAAATTTCAAAATGGTATGCTTCATGTAACTGTAATGCCTCGAATTACATTAATTTTTTTAAAGACTGTGTCTTTAGAGTCTCTAAATACTTTAAATTACCTTTGTTTTTAGACTTTTTCGAATTAATATATCATTAAGGATAAAATGTGCTTTTAGAGTGTTTATATACACACGTTTCATCACAATCAAGACTGTTATGTCTTAAGACTTGTTATGTAGTCTTTAAAGACTCTTATATCACATGTACTTCTTATTGATACGTATTTTTATTAAAAGTCTACAAACAGTTGTAATGAATTGTTGTCTCATTTTAAAAGTCCATGGAGACTATTTTTAGAGACTGCAGGTCTTCGAATTTCGTAAAGACTGCACAAGTTTAAAAACTATATTTATCATTCATCTTTAATACCTTAAAATAACATTTATTCCCCATAACTGTGTCTTTAGAGT
This sequence comes from Copidosoma aretas, assembly GCA_030522625.1. Taxonomy (NCBI): domain Eukaryota; kingdom Metazoa; phylum Arthropoda; class Insecta; order Hymenoptera; family Encyrtidae; genus Copidosoma; species Copidosoma aretas. The sequence continues at coordinate 1,675 of JAPYYV010004274.1, forward strand.
CTATTATTAGAGTAGATACTATTATTAAAGACTGTACAATTCTTCTAATTTTTTAAAGATTGAATAAATATCAAAATCGTTTACGTCATACATCTTTAATGCCTCAAAATTACATTGGTTTTATTCAAGACTGTGTCTTCATAGTCTTTTAACACTTTAAATGACTCTTATCTTTAGACTTTTTTGAATTCATAAATCTTTAAAGATAAAATATGTTTTCAGAGTGTTTAGATACACATATTTTGTCACATTAAAGACTGCCATGTCTTTAGACTTTAAAGAGACTTGGTATCTGATAAAATACAATAAATATATTTGTAGTCTTTGAAGACGTATTTTGTCTTTGATCGATCTCTAAAAATAGTCTTTAAATTACTAAAAACGTAAATAACTGTAAAGACTTCAAAAACACACAATGTTCCAAGATTAATACGTTTCTAGACTTGTTAAAACCATACGTTACTTACAAAAACTATAAGCTTCATTAGACTCCATAAAAACCATATGGATCTTTAAACTCTTAAATGTGTGCATGTTTGAAGATAAAATGTTTCGGAAGCTTTAGATACACACGTTCTATTAAATTGAGGACTGTCATATTTCCAGACATTTAAAAAACTTGATGAGTAATTAAATTTAGAGTTTCTAAAGACGTATGTTGTCTTTCAATAGTCTAGAGACGTTTTGGTTTTCTAGGGTAGAAATCAGGAAAATTACTTTAAAAGCATTCTCAAAAGACAAAAATGAACTTTTTTAATCTTTAGAGAGTCTGAAGACAGTCTTTTATGACATTTCTGTAGTTTGAAAACATTAAGGATATAGGACACCCACATTTTTCAAATCTATAGACAGTCCGCACAAAATCCGAAGACACGCAAAGTCTCTAAAAATAGTCTTATAGTTTTAAAAACACGAACCACTCAAAAGACTATGGAGACAGGAATAATCTCAAGACTGTTTCTGGACTTGTAAAGTCTGAACGTAACTTCAAATACTACATGTGAAATTGACTCGCTAAAAATTATATGTATTTATAAAGACTGCATGTATTTTTAGACTCTTCTAAATTTATGAGTCTCAAGAGACAAAATTTGTTTCTGTAGTCTTTAAATATACAGTTAGTGACCTTTGGAGGAGTAGCAATCATGTCTGCAAACTCTTTAGAGACTATATGTGTATTTAAATAATATAACTGTTTTTAGTGACCTTAACGTCGCAAATAGTCATTCAAGATACGTGTAATCTTCGAAGACGCATCTAGTCTTCAAAGAGTCCTGAGACATAATAGTCATTTAGGGGTCATTTCACGTGTTTTTATCTACGACTCGATTCTCATCAAGTGTACGATTTTCTAATGGGAGATGTAGTATCTTTAGGTGTATATAGATTTTAAAGTTATTAATGTTACATGTTGTCTTAAAAGTCCATCTTTAGACTCTTTTTAATTTATGAATTTTCAAAGACACAATGTGTTGTGGGAGTCTGTGAGTATACACATAGTGTTCTTTTCAATACTATTGCGTCTCTCTACTCTTTAGAGATTATATGTGCAATTAAATACTACAATAGTCTTTGGAGACTTTAGTCGAAAATAGTCATTAAAGACACGTGTAATCTCCAAAGATATATGTAGTATTTGAAGAGTTTAGGGATATAACAGTCTTCTAAGGGACAATACAATTGATTATGTACGACTTGATTCTTATACAAAAAAGTCATGGTTTGCATTTGGAGCAGTTATGCTGTATTGAAAAAATTTCAGCACTTTTACAATTTAGACCTATTAACAAAAGCCTGTTTTTGATGAATCCAAATTGACACTAGAGGCTTAACGAACGAGAAAATTTACTCTTACCATTGTGGACAAAACTATGATGTATTAATTACCCAAAATAAGAGTTAAAATGTCGATTAATCAAGTAAGCTGCTATTATTAGTTTTTTCCTGATCAAAACAATCTTTATTTCACGCGTTAAAATTATTTTTAAAGAAAAACTTATAAAATGGAGAGTAATTTTCAAAGATTTATATTTTTGGTATCAAACGTTTTATTCTGAAATTGAAATAGAACTGAATGTAGTCCTTCAGAGCTTAAAGGTAACATACTAGAGAAAAATATTTTCTACAATGAAGGATTTTGAGATCCACATCTTTTTATTAAATAATTTGTTGTTCTCATTAACCACCACTTGGTAGTATACGCAAACATCTGATTTTAGGTCATTTTCCACACTTGGAGTGTTAATAAGATTTGTTAATGAAAAATGTACCTACTATAAAATTGTATTTGAATAAGATCTACAAACCTTTTCCGAGATGAACAGGCAGAGCACGATAATTTGCAAAGTTATCGCAAAAATGTAAATTTAGTACACAAGACCTCAGTTAAAAGAGTGTTGGGAATACATTTTGAGAATACATCGTCAAAAGTAAATCATCATATCCTAAAGAAAATAAATTTTGCATTATATTTCAAGTTGAACATTGTTCTATTGATAAATGCATCAGTCATTGTGTTTTGTTAAATTTCAATTTTTACAATTTTTAACGTAGGTACATCCCCTTCATTAGGAAAGGAATAAAAATCAACGTATTAATAAATGAATTACGACATCCTTGCTCAAAATTCTCAAACGGCTCTTCGCGATAATTGCGTTCATTAAACGGCCATCCCGAGTCTCTTTCACCGGCTCTTTCAAACGTTAATTTAAAGTAATTGAATTACAGGTATGGGATACCTTATCGTTTACCTTACCTTAAGCATTAAAAGAAAAAAAAGAGGAAGACGATAACGAGGAAAAAGGATTATAAGCTAATTTTTCGACGTTGACGGTCTTGAGGGGAATCTCAACTGATGTATAAGACGAAAGACCTCAAAAGATGAATAAAAGGAGCGAGCAAACGGAATGGATTTCTTTCATATCTTCGCTCCTCGTGTATATTCAAGCCAAACATCGGGCACAAGAAGTTAACTCGCTACCATTACCAAGCTGAAGATTATAAGGGAGGCAATGGTCGATTCGATGAGTAGCGCATCGAGGGAAGAAAAAAAGCAGGAGAAAATGAGGGTATAAAGAAAGAAAAGAAAAAGGAGTAGGAGTTCAGGAAACAGTTGCCTTTCATTTCACTCTCGCCTTGGAAAGGCCAATTTGTATTGCAGCACGGAGTCTCTGAAAATAATTTGTACGAAATAACCCATGGCCGGCGAAATTAACGAAAAACTCATTAATGCACCGCCTTCTTTGGACTTCTTTTCAGAGCTTTCTTTTATTTTATTATTATTTTCTTTTTTTTTTCAAGGAAACACAAGTATGATTTCTCGGTAAATTTGTCCGTCAGGATTGATAAAATAAAGCATTCAGAGCTATAAAGAGGCACTCGAAAAATCAGATGGTAATCAACGCCATTTTTTTCGAGAAGAAATTCAACGCGGTCGTACCGCCGTTTTTGAACCATCACAATTACTGCTTTACAAGACCAGTCATCATTGATACTTTCTGACAAAAAATAAAATAATATACAAGAACTCATTTAGGATGTATAAATTTGACGCATAAGAGCAGTCCGCACGTACATCCGTGCATCAATCTTTTTCGTGCGCCATCCGCAGCGGTGGCTCAACTATCTTTCATCCCAGTCCTTATTCTTTTTTTTAGCAGACCTCAGACTCGCTTGCATGTCGGTGCTCACAAATCCACGCCTTGTATATACCGAGCAGAAGAGCTCTGTGTACGCTTTCTTTCAACTGCAATTTTTCAAAAGACGATTCGTCGTTTTTTGCGCAATACAGTCGATTGACCTTCTTTCTTTCTTTCCTCCTTTTATTTCTGCAGTCTCTCAACGTTCCAGCTATTATTTCACTGATGCACGAGTATTAACCTGCTCTGCATTTAAATCTCTTTCATTACGTATAATTCCATTAAGCGATCCAAATGGCGAACGAAAGAGCATAATTCGGATTACTATGCGCAGCGAACTGTGCTTTTTTCCTTTTTCTTTTTCATCTTTAGTACTGTCTTTCCCAAGTTTTTTCATACAGACGACCATCCAGCTAATTAAAATCATATTCATTTGCTGGGAAAGAACGAACAAACCGTAACTTCACATTTACGTCGCGGAAAAAAAATTAATCCACCCACGCGATACAAGGATTTCCGATTACCCCGCCTGTCTTCTCCAATGGACCCCCACTCGCGCTCCTTACGTTATTCCAAGCCCCTCTCAAGTCTTGGCCTCTTGAGTAGTTAAACACTCGAGCGTAATTAATGGACGAACCCTCACTTCCCGGAAGCTCGCGGCGAATGCATAAAGAGCCCACCTCGGTCCCCTTCGTCTCCCCATCGTTCTTTGTCCTCCTTTTTGAACTTTCTATACTCTCTGTGTCTCGGCCATCGTTTTTTTCGATTGTTTGTACAGACGGTACTTTTATTCTTTCATTCGTTGAGTTGACATTGTACAATTGCTCATGAGTTTACCTCGTTCATATACTGTACTCTTGTATATTTTTCATCTACAACCAAAAACTTAAAAGACTGCAGCAGTTTTCTTTGTTTGTATATTAAAGACATACATCGTACGAGCAGCTTAAAGGTTCTGTTTTTAAATGTTTTAAAAAATCTGGCACTCTAGTACATCACAGAACTCTTTGCATTGCGACCATGAAGACGCACAGATGATGCAAAATAGGACTAACTTATTGGTTTAGCAATCCCTTAAGTTCATTATTCATTCCAGCAATGAAGTGATCCTTCAGACTCTTTTTATCGAGCTAGTGTTTGCTGACCTCTCTTCTCCCTGCTCGCCACTGCCGATATTCTTTCTGTCTCCGACTTCGGTAATGGATATTACTTATTAATTAAATTGCACACCGTGATTCCCATAGGCTCTCTAAGGCTTGAGCCAGAAGTTTGTAATATCCCACAAATTCCTGAAACGCTTTTAGAAATCAGTTACTAGTCTCGTGGTTATAAACGCTGATAATCCGTATACAGTGGGGAAATAAGAACAAAATATTGAAGAACAGGTGATAAAGAAGAGAATGGTTAGTACGGAAGCACCTCGTCCCCCACGGTCACGTCACGAGAGATACAAGTATAAACGATGGTACGATTGCACTGATCCTCGCTCTGCGCTTAGAATACATTTCTTTCCAGACATCAAGGAAATGGCAAGCGTCTACTGATTTACCAGACTTATCTCGTAGAACAGTAGTGTTTCCTCGTTTTCTTTTCCGGGTAAGGTCTACATTCAGGGAAAGAATATGCTTCTTTTGGGACGATTGAGGGTAAGGAGTATGGTAGCAGTGTACACATCACGTACCTCGGTGAGTTTGGCTTCCTGATTCAAGAGCTTCTAAGCCTTGCATTTACTTGCAGAGCCAAAGCTAAGAAAGAAGGAGGAAGAAAAAGTTTGTTCTGTGTCGTACATGTGTGTAGATCAATGGATGAGTGACTATCATACGGTGGTAGCGGCATAATTTACTGCTTGGATGTGGGATGGGTTCAAGTTATTTTACTGGAAATTTTCACAGCAGCCATTGTAATGGCGTCTAATACGAATTGAAAAGAAATAAAGACAATACTGAAAGTGTGAGATTTAACAATTAGTTTTCGACAAAACTTTGGATACCAACTTGTTGCACATGGAAAATAGTGCATTGAAGCTTTTTGAGACATGGGATACCCAAGACAAAGAACGTTTATACCTTCTACTTTCATCCTTTGACATAAATATGTTCTTATAAATTACAGTTTTTCTGTCTTTAATTCAAAATTACAATAGTTTAACGAAAATTGATGAATAGACAATACAAGACCTGATAAGCATTACAAAAAACTGAAATTATCAACTGATTACCTTTTAAGATAACGATGAATAATAAGATTGTACTGTATTTTACCATCATGGATTTAATAAACATTAGTGGAACTATTAAATTAAGTTATGACTAGCTTACACCACATGTTAGGGACAGAATGACTATGTGTTTGAATGATAGAACCATGCGAGATTATTTGCTATTTGTATTTTGTCATTCTAAGGTAGTAAAATATTATACAGGTACAAAAATAACCAGCGTTGTAAAGAAAGTATATAGTTTTGTTGAATTCGTTTAACCTTTTAAGAAGCCGGTCAAATTTTGTTGACGCTCAAAGCGAAGGGTTCCTCTTAACAGCGATTGCTAGTTAAATAAATGATCTACTTAGTCTTAAAAAGTTGTTGCTTATTTTCTCCTCTGTGCGCTTCAAACACCACAATTAAGGTAAAGACAGGCAATCAGGTGAGTCATATTGCTAACTTAAAAAAAAATAAAGACATTAGGGACACACAAAGCCACATATTTCAAGACTCAAATTGAAATCAACGTCAACTTGACTACGTACCGTATGTATCTCCTTTAAATTTCATTGCGTTGTATTAGTTTAAAAATTATCATCTACCTGATATTTCCGATGACTACAGTTCTCGAAAACTTTATTACACTTACGCAACTCCTATCAAATAACCAAAAAGCACTCGGGGCTTACTCTGCAGCTCCTAACCAAACATAATATCGCTAAAACTACACACGCACTTTCGTCAAGGGCCAACAATAAATTGGTTTAAATATCCTTGCCGTCAGCCTTTTGACTCTTCAACTGAGATCTGCCTCCCCGTCGGAAGTTTGAAAAAGCAAAATAGCTCCTCGCGCTAGGGTGGCGAGATAATCCCCCGAATTAAGTCTTCCGAGAGATCAAGGGAGCACGAGGGAAAGAGAGACAGCGTCACGAGAGAGCGATGATATAGGTCCTATGATTATAAGATGGATAAGTTGGCGCTTCGGGAAATGCGGGAAAGAGAGGAGAGCGTTCGGTCATGCTTCCGCGTAATTCCCGGGGTGCATTAACATAGGTATGCAAATGCGCCGGAATAGTTACCGAGAAATTTCTCATGGTAATATTCGGGGAAGAAGGCGGCTTCCTTCGCTCTTTCGCGCCTCCGTGGGACTCCGAGCGTAATAATATCGGGGGGTGTGAAGGATGGAAACTTTTTTGGCGATAACCGCTGGATTTGGTGTTGAGCAATAATTTCATCGGAGATGCTCTTTTATTTTTGAATTTTTCTCGGAAGCTCGGGCCATCAAAAAAATTCAGCGTACGCACTTTAAAAAAGCGAGGGGAAAAGGTTCATCTTGCACAGCAGCGAGCACTAAAGTTCATTTTGAATTTATTTGTTCCTGGCTTTTACGAAATAGAGGAGGAAGCGGATAAAATTCTGAGAAACGGATTTATTGAATGATGTTGCGCTATCGTGTACAGCACCGTGTAAAAGAAAAATAAAAAAAAATAAAACACAGAGAAATACACACGATAAGTAGCTGGCTGGATGAATTTTAGAGCTAAATTTTCTGGAATCGGCAGATCCTACAGTTACGAGAAGAAGAAATAGAAAGTACTATTGCTTGGTTAGCAAGGTTATTTTCAGGCATACGGACATACCGATTTTTTTATCATTTTTTTTTTAATAAAAGTTGTTTGCTCATATACTTCGTTATTCACTGTAAAAAAAAAATTTTCAGTGTTCATTCTTCAAAAACTCGGCGAGAGAAAAACGGTGAAAAAGTAAAACTTTTGTTTGTTCGCTTTTTTTTAGTTATTCGTCATCAATCGATTACACTTGAGGGATAAGATTAGACAATTTCGTGGTCGCTCATTTTTTGACATCATTTTTTTTTTATTATTTCAGATGTCAACATGGTCGCAGAGCCAAAGCCTCATCAAACAGGTCGCAAGAGACAAAACATGACTAAGACAGGAAATGACTGGTAAGTTTTTATCGTTACTAATCTAATAGTACCTTTTTTTTTTCTCATGCATAAAAACATAAAATGGAATCGAATGATGGTTATCTATTCGTGATGTGATTAGTTTGATCTATTATTTTCAAACTATAATCCAAATAAATTTTTTCCAAAAATCCAAAGCGACAATCTTTTTAGTTTGACATTAGGTATGACCAATACATCGAAAAAGATAAAAAATGACCATAAAAAAAAAAGGTTAAAAGTTATAGCATGGGATTACAAGCTTTTCTCGGCATTTGATGAATCCCACACGAATACATTCCATATCACCCGAGATACGCAAAAAAGCAAACCCGCGAAATTGCTTTTAAATTCACTCGACAGTGCGTAATCGCGTCTTTAATTTCCACGGGTATACGCGATGAACGTATACACTCTTTCTCATTCGTTTCAATTGATATTTCGTACATAATCTCCATCCAATGAGAAAAATAATTAACAAAACGAACGACACGGCGCAACGAGAGAAGGGAAGGAAGGAAGGAAGGACCGGGGGGAACGAGCGAATCGATTAACCAGCTAATTCAATTTCCTTTCATCCCCGGGACCAGGCAAACTTAGGAAATTAAAGTTGGATGAAAGTGCGTCGACTCACCACTGCGCGAGATTTAAATTAATTAGGCCCCCCCCCCGAGCGCGGCTCGTTATTCGACCGAAAGCAGCGCGATTATTCCGCGATTAAAAACTTGGGGGGCACGACACAGCAACCCAACGGGTAAATAGCAAAATTAATCCCTCGCGAGGAAGAAGGGGGGAGGAGAAAAAGCACGGAAATTGGCAACAAATCGAGTTTGTCGGAGAAATAAAAGAAAGTTGTATCTCGAGTTCTTTAAAAAGACTTTAGAGAGGGGGGAATGGGGGGGGGGGGAGGCTGCGGGTCCGATAGAGAAAAAGAGCCCAGTAACGGCCATCGATCTCACTCAGTCTGCGCGCAAGAGGGCCGATAAAGCTCCCGGAGCTGGAGAGGGAGCGTGTGATAGTGAGCGAGTGGATCATCGCCGTCGTCGTCGTCGTCTCCGCGCGAGGAAGATTCGCAGAGTCTCTGATTTACCGTAAAAATGACCAAATCCAATCGAGCGACGACGCCGTCGAGATTTTTCTCCGCTCCTCCTTCCTTACTCATGTCTCCCCCTTCCGCACGTCTGCTCGTTCGTATTCCGGCACACTTGATGTATGTCTGTTGACCTACCGTCGCGTATGCTTGATCTTCTTTATTTGCTCGCGACGCGTGTTTGGATTGCGATGGAACCGTATTTGTCTGGCTTTTTTCACGTTCTTATACCAGTTATCGTTATATTATTTGAATTTCGAATACACACTTTAATTTTACTGTTTTTGCACGATACCTATTTAGTTGTGTATGTACATTCAATTATTTCTCCGATAAAAAATATCTGCAACGGAAGATCCTTTAAACGTTTATTTACTGAGCAACAATAATAGCAACTCCTTTGAACCATTGTCTCTATGTTCATAATATTTTTGTGACTATGCATGGTATTCAAACTCTAAACAGAAATTACTGACTAAAATAATTGCAGCAGGATAGTGAATCCATAACTACACACATCGTGCGGGTATTTTCGAGGGGTTACGCGCTCTGAAGTCTTAATAAGACTTTCAAAGTCTTTTAAAGACTTTATATTGTTTTGAAACACTTAAGAAGACTTTGGAAGACTTAAAAATCATGAAAATTCTTGAATAATCCTACACGACTTGGAAATTCTTGAACTAGCTTTAAAGACTTTCAAAGTCTTTCAGAGACTATTAAATAAATTCAAAGACTCTAAAGTCCCCTTGGGACTTCAAATGACTTCAACGTCATTGAAAAACTTTGACGACACAAGATCAGTTCCAAAGTCTTTGAAAGTCATTTGTCACTAAGTTAGAGAGTATACCGTCAAAATAAATGATCCGAAACCTCAGTCTAATCTCTTTCCTCTCCCTCTCAACATCCGAACCAGCGATCATACTAGCCGTTCCGTATCTATATCAGGTAGCAGTGACACCCACACTATCACTCGGTGCACCAGCTCATCTCTATCCATAACTCTCTCTCCCTCCTTCTTCTTCCTCTCCCTTCCAAGGAAAGGTCCTCACTGCAAGGGGTGCGGGGCCGCGAAAATTGTGCTTTACGCGGGAAACGTGACAAACCCTCTTTCCCCCTCTCCCTCGCTCGCACCTTCCTCCGCTCTTCACGAGGATGTACAACGAGCGCACGCACATTACCAATTCAAATCCGATTTACGGGGCCGGCCGATGCAACAGTACCTTCACCACCACCTCCAGCAGTGAATTCTGCCTCGTGGTGTTGCAAAAAGAGCGGGGTGAAAGATTTCCTTGCCGTGTTTGCGGCGCCCGTGGATACGCCTACGTGATATTTTCCAGAAACAGGATGCCGGGTGCGAATCGTTGCACGGAGGTGGTTGGCGCGTTATCGATAGGAAGCAGCGCGCGGCACGTGCGGCGGGCTCTCGCGATTGAATTTTCGGGCTGCTGACTGGGGTCTGCTGAGAGATTTATTTTTTTTGTTTTTTTTTTGTGGTTTTTTTCGGTTACGGATACTCTGTGCAAGTCTCCCGAACGGAGGTATTTTATTCGCAGGAAATGTTTTTGTCTAAATTTCCTTTTCCAAAATAAATTATAAATTATCAACTGTTGCAGCTGAATCCACTGAGCTGATTTAAAACTTTTTTTCCTTGTCGAATTTCTTTGGAAACTTATTGGGCACGCACTATTCTGCATTGCATACGTCACATAAAAATTGGTAATTTATATACATTTAAGTTTTCATTATAGTGAAATATCTTATCTTTCTTCGGAAAAATCATGTATATCAACAAAGCTGGCAAGAAAAGCTTTTATAGCTTGCAGCGTATCATTGAAATTCAAACCATTAGTTTCATTTTAAAAAATGATCGGGAAAATTTTTAATTCACCTCCAGCTTGATTAACAAGAAATAAAACAAAATTTCCATATTTCTCCAGGTTCTACCGTTCCTCAATGAATATTTAATTTGAGGACGTCCAATAAAAGTATTATAGTATACATATATGTCAGATAAATTCGTTCGTTTCTGTTACGCTATCAATAACGTCAACCATACCACTATGATCAATCTCGCTTAAACACCTCCCCCCGTGCTCTGATACCACAACAATAAAGTCTCTCAGACGATTGCTCTGCGAATTAAAACACCATTAATATTCCTCGAAAAATCCAACAATCCTACTGTGAACGTCTTCCCAAAAGCTCGCCCGAAAGTCAATGTTTATGTATATACGTTGTCCTTTAAGTCAAAGGTCAGAAAATGTAATCTTAGTCTCCCTCATTCCCCCATACGTACATCCACACATCCTGACGACACAATAAATCAGGATGACAGTAGATTGCGGACGGAACGTCTAATACACACGTTGCTAAAGTCGAAGAATTGAAAAGCCTTTCCCCTCTTTTTACTTCTTCACCTAGAAAAGAAGAAAAATAGCTCGGCAAGAGGGAGGGACATTCGGCTGTTAATTAACTGCCTTCGCCCCTCTCCTCCCATCCCCTCCCCTTCCGTTACCTGACTCTCAATTTTCTTCGGGGCAGGTATAAGGAATTAAAGATGGAAAGCTCTGGTTAAAAGGAGCAGACACAGAGGGAATGTAGAATGAGCACAAAAGGGGGGCGGACCCGGAGATAAGATCGAGTTGGATTAGGCGTGAGCGTTTGTTTTGCGGCCTAGAGCGATGGTGCTAATGAAATCGCGTGACAATTTCCTTGAAGGTAGTAGTTAAGAGGACGACGATGATTACGAGATATGGCGTTGATTAATTAAATTGAAAGAGTGTAGAGGACGAAGTGTTAGGCTGAGTTGATTAAAAAAAATAAGAAAAAGAAAATAGAAATTACAAAATACCTTATTTGAATTTAACTGTGTTAATATATTTCTATATTATATTTAGGATAAGACAACTGACAATATAATAATCCTTGTCGATATTCAAGGTTGAAAGTTCAAAATTTGTCTAATAATAAGGATTTGATGAAATTTATTTATATATATAGCTTTTCTGAATTTGTAAATTACACTTATTATAGATTAAAAAAAAGTTTGTTGATTTAAAAAATATTTTAAGGCGTGGATAGATGATGGAAATTCTATCGTGACACAAACACTACTTATGACTAAATGAATTGCTTCCCTTGCGCTGATTATTATTATTATTATTGTCTTTATGTGGTCCTACAGTATGATATAAAATTTACATTATTGCGCCCACTTATGCTAGCTAAAGTTGCGCCTCTAATTTAAATTAGTACATTTAGTAACTGCTAGGTGACGATTGGCGGAGAAAAGTCTTATCCATTACTATCTTGAAGAGCTAAGGCAATTAATAAATTGTCTAGTGTCACCTGGTGCGAGGGAGAACGCTGCATAGTATCACCTGCCCCATTTATGAGTTAGAGAGAGATGCACAGAGGTACCGTACTCCGACTGGCAGAGGGAGTAAGGGATAATATGCAGAGCATTGGGTTTGATGGGATTCTGTTACTCTATTCTTGTATCTCTATGGTGGACACGTCAGTAAAGTATTCGGACCGCTAAGTTAATAATTACAAGTTAAGTATACAAGTTGAGGATCTTGGGTACTCGATACACAGAGACACAGCTTCACGCTTCGCAATGATGAAGCCCCACTTCTTGCCCCCCCCCCCTTTTTTCATCTTTCTAAAATTATTCTAACACGATTCCACAACACTGAAGCGAAATAAGAAGGATAGCATAATCCGAAGCCGGTTAAAATTTCCACTGGTGAAAATCGCGTTATTATAAACGCAGACAAACGCCTTCTCCTCACCATCGCCCATGCGCTCTACCATAGCACCTAGCTGTAGCAAACCAGGGTGAATTCGCGACTAGTATATACACCGGGGGTTAATTACTCCGTGCCATTAACGTTATAACTTTTGGAGAGGGGCGAAGGGAAGGAACGGGAGAAGAGGTCGAGTTACACTACGTGACTCCTGGCAGCTACAACGCTCGGCTGCTGTTGCAGCGAGGGGGAAGAAAAGGGGCACGAGCTAGCAAGAGTCTTTAAGATGCGATAAAGGGCGTTTGCCCGCTCAGCTACTGGTTGCTGCTGCATAATGACTTGCTCTGCATCACTGAGGGATTTTTTTGCTCCTTCCTCTCTTTTTTTCTCTTTCATACCGGGTAATGGTGTTTTTTTTTGGCGCTGTTTGTCGTTTAATAATACATGGTATATGGTATGAAATTAAAACGTATGAAGATGAGATTTACTTGATTAATCAAACGATTAAGGATTCATCATAGCCAAAATTCATCTTTGGATTCAGACGCAGGGTATATGTATGCAATAAGTGGAAAGGGACTTACCGTAGAAGAACTCGAGAATTGCAGGGAAGCTCGCAAATCCGCTTAGGAAGTTCGTTTCCTTAACCTCGGTCCGTTGATTCTTGACCAGTTCATGCGTTACGATAGCGAATGATAGTAGATTCAAAAAATCCCATCTTATACCGATAATAATCCAACTTCTGATTCAGTCATCTCCTTCGAAGTATTTTTCGCAAATTTCGGCATCACACGATATTTCATATCTTGACACCATTTTCATCGAGCATCTGATTGAATTAGGAAACATAATTATTTCACGGAGTCTCTACTGAAGTTGAAGCAGAAAAATGAAGGCACTCCCTTAGACTAGAAGCTATGAAATTTGGAATAAAAACTTAGTTATACGGAATTAAAAATTTTGCACAGTGATAATATATTCTGCTATCAAATTAAAACTAACAAATTAAATAATTTTATGAGATCATCGTCTAGAAGAAATATATCAGGTGTATCAATCCGCATTAGACTAGAAGATACGTATAATAAAGCAGTGTGAGAGGTCATTAACCGAGGCATCTATGGCATAATAATTAAGGTCAACTGTGTGATGGGCACTAGGCGGGTACTTGTCGATTACCTAGCAAGCACTTTGTAAGAACTTTGAAAGCACTTTCGTGTGTTTACTAGGCACTTAGCGATACATCTGCAAATGAATCCCAAACCTAAGCTTAAAATAAGTTAGTAAAGCTAAAAATAAGCTTCAAATACAGTCTTAAACCAAATCTTATAATCAGTCTCAAACTAAGTATCTGGACAAATCTTTGACCAAGTCTTAGAATACATCCCGATTAATAACTCGCAAAAACTCCAACCAAGTCTCAAAAGAAAATTTAAAATAAGTCTCATGCCAAGTCTTAAAATAAATCCCCTCCCGCCTCAAAAAAGTCCAAAACCACGTTTTGAAACAAGATCCGAAACAAATTTTAAATCAAGTCTCAAAATGAGTCTAAAATAAGTCATCAAAACAAGTCACAAACCAAGTTCGAGACGAGTTTTTGGCACGAGTTCCGTTTCCGTGGACACAGTACCGACAAAATATAGTACAGAAGCACCTCGCAGGTGTGTGGCTAGTGGTGTGCCCACGAAAACGGAACTCTCCCTGAGTTCTTTACCATGTCTCAAACTAAGCCTCAAAATAAATCTCAATAAATAAAAACTCAAAAAAACGTCAACTGGGTCCTGCAACTAATCCCTATAACTAAGTCTCAGAACAAGTCTTAAACTAATCCTTGAACCAGATCTCACAACAAGTCTCAAACGAAGTCTCAGAACAAGTCTCACAAGTATATCTTCGAGCAAGTCCTTAACGAAGTGCCAATACAAGTCTGGAACCGAGTCTTACAACAAGTCCTGAAATAAGTTTCATAATAAGTATCAAATCATATTTCACAACAAGTTTCAGAGTTCTTTAATTTTGGCTATTTATTCATATGATTGAATATATATTTATGTATATAATATAGGATAAAGCAACTGAATATTAAAAAATTATCATTATAAATATAACCTATTATTTTATTACAGTATATACGTATATGTTATTAAAAACTACTCCGTTTAAGTTTCGAGTGTTGACAATGCTGTTACATTTGTTGTCAATTATTCGTCAATGTTTATTAATTTAAGTGTACATTATATAATAAAATAACTAAATACGAGGACATCATAATATCACTCAATATTTTATTACATTGTATGCGTATTATATACTACTCTATTTAAATTTAAGGTAAGTCTACTCACGAAACACAATTTTCTATTTCTTACTCTGTTTTTGATTGATTACTGCTCAGTATAATACGAGTTCACTCGACGAATGACTAGATCACACTGTAAACGAACCATCAGGTGAGCTGATCAGCTCATTGCGTAGTATCGAGTGCGCACCTTAGCTAGTTCACTGACCACTGACTCACTCAGCTGACTAAGCTCACATCAGTCTGATGTAGTCATTCGTCGAGTCAACACGTATTATGCTGTAATTATATAATATAATGAGTAATACAAGTAACACAATAATAATTTATACATAGTAAAGTCAATAAATTGACTACATAACATACATGCACGAGTCAATAACGGGATATTTTGGTGTGTGAAATAGGATTTTCAAAATTTAGTGTTGAGAATATTGCTATTGTGTTTTCTATGTTATGTGAGGTACAAACTAGCCGAAAACTTTGGACTCGTCTCTATTGTTATTTGTAGAAAACACATGTTAATTTATATGGGATTTCTAAAAAACTTCAAAGAATGTCATTACTGTAACGAAAGGTCTGTTATTACCGTAACGGCATTATTTTGGCAATTCTATATCCCCAAATAGGAATTTTTCAACGAAATTTAGTTTGGTGCATATGCACACCAAAATCCGTCGTACACTATAGTCACCTAATCGATAATTTAAAATACCTATAAGATTAGAGGCATTACGGTAAAGTCAGCTAATGTTCGCCTACTGCTTCACTGCTAACTTATAGCTCGTTGCTATGCAATTGTTGTACACATGAATACCATTTTCTATGACAGCCCACACTACTAAAACCGCATTCTAAAAAGCTTATAAATAAAAGTCTTTGTAATTCCAATAGTTTGAGAAATAATCATCTCAAAATTATTGTTTTGGCGGTATTGAATTAAGGAATAATTGATGTGCAGACTAGTTACCGCTGTTAAAGTCCTTTTGAATGTCCTTGCATGGTAGTTCATTTTAAGATGATTCTCCAGCTGATTAAATGCTCCATACTTGTAAGTCAGATTTTTCTGACTCGTTCATACAATGCATCTTTTTCTAAATTGTGCGATCTAATCATTGGGAGTACAAAGTGTCGTTTCCCATTTACACGTATACCATGATTTTCTTTCCCTTCCTCAATCTCCTTCCCCCTCTCTCTAACAGCGAATTTCTCAGCTGCAAGAAAATTAACTCCTCAACAACAGCAACAGCAGTGGCAATTAAGTCTTCAAATTGTTTTACGCTCGCTATGCAGTAAACGATGCACGCGTCCCTCAAGTCACGCGAGTTGTATAGCTGCTGTGTTGTATAGCAGTTTTGGGTATGATGTTTCTTCGGGTAGTTTAGTAACTAAATTGGTATAAGAGAAATTACAAAATAAACTCTATTCGGGATTCTTCTGAAACCGTATTAAAGAGTTTTGGAGGCACGGTTTTTTTGAATCCATCACGCGCTTTAAAGAATCCAGGAAAATTTCTGATCATTATATAAAGTGACTTGTGCCGTACTTTTTTGAAGTTTTTCAATGTTTTGAAGTATTTCTTGCCAATCCAAAGAAGAACTTCGCTTCTCGTTTCGAGACGGAAAAAATATTTTGGATTCTTTAGTTTAGAGTTAGAGACAGAAAATGCATATGTTTGTTTGTACGAGCAATCGATGCACTCAACACTTACTCTCTTCTTTGCATGTGCGGATATGTGAGAGCCTCTTCGAGTCATTCGTCCTCTTTTGGTTGTACAGGAGAGTCTCTTTTATGGAATTTCTGAAAATTTTAGGATCCCCCTTGAATAATTTAACGTTATCTGTCAAAAAAGATTAATGTTTAAAAGTGTATATTAGTAGTAAAAGTGTTTTCAGGAGCTTGTAGATACCGAAAAGTCATTAATGATAGTCAAATGTTTCTGAGCATGGGAGATGTCCTGTGGGCAATTCCAAAAAAATTTCCGTCGTCTCTATCAGCGAGTTTGACGCTTAACTCAATACTTCCAACAGTATTTTACATGTCTGCCGATATCATGGTAATGTTCTTTATTTGAGTAGAATCGCGATCGCGTCCCAAAGTCTTGAATTCTAAAATTTCAACTTGACGAAATAAAATTTTGCTTCGAAGAATGCCATATAATCGACTCTTTTTCTCCCACACGGAAATTGAGTGTTACAATAACTTCGGGTATAATCATTTTTCATTTCGATTATCTAGACGGTTTGGGTATTACCCATCTATTTTATCATCATAACATTAATGCCGCAGGTCATTAGTTACTCACTATCTCCTACTTTGAACCGACTGTGAACTGTAGATTATTAAAAAAACATGAGTCTTTACCGTGTAGAATGAAATTCGTGCTGCACCACAGTTACACATAAAAGAATGGCAACTGATGAAAATCTTGCAATTTTAAAAATACACCAGTGTATTTCTCCCTTCTCTCGTCTTTGGCAATGTCTTCGTCGTTGAGATCTAAAACAGCACACGGCTCGAATCGAATATTCCTACGACCCCTGCCACACAGATTTCGAACAGTGATCTCTCATCACAATCTGGTTGTCCAATTAAAAACGTCCTCGCGGACAATGAGCCACCACCCCGAAAACTTTTTCAGCCCAAAAGCTCGAGCTCGGATCAGCGAGCCCGTGCGGTCGTTTCCCCATTCTTCCGCCCCATTAAAACCGCCCTCTCCGACCCCCCGCGAGCGTCACCTTCGTTTCTGCGCTCCTCGAAATCCTCGTCCGCCCGACAATTCGCTCCTCCGCGCGCGCGATCCCGAACTTCTTTTCCGCAGCGCGACCAGGCAGACAGCTCACCCGCGGGATTCCGCCCGAAAAAAAAGGGAGGACTCGGCGCGCTCGACGGGAAAATCGCCGCCGAGCCGTTGTGCGCGCTTCGGGAAAGCTCGTCCCGGCCCTCTGCCGGAGACAAGTCCCCGCGCTTCTCCTCTCCGCCGAGCGACGGGCGACGCGCGCGCGCACGCGAGTGCCGCGAAAAGCCGGCCCCTTGCCTCGTGGATCGGGAGAATTGAATTGTTTTCGGGGACACGCGACCGTGAAATCAGCCGCGAGCGATGTGTCCCTTCACGCAGATACGTCCGCGCGAGATCGGGGCGCGCGCGGTCGTGCTGAAGAAGCAATTTGCAGACAAGGCGACGACCCACGATCGCGCCACGGGCTTTTCGAGCACACCTTTTGCGCCGATGCTGGAGTTAATCGTGGGAAACGTCGGCAACAGCGCGGCGTCAGTCAGCGGCATTGTGATGCGGTAACCGGGTGTTCTTTCACTGGAACGAGCGCCGCTGGGAATTCAAAATTTTGCGATTTCAGACGAAACGATACGACGCGAGTCCCATTCGTGCATGATAAAAGAGAATGCAGTTTGGCGTGGAACGAAAATTCCTTCTCTTCGTCGAGCGCACGCGTGCGCGCAAAGTGTCGTTTAACAGTGATGTTCCATACACTCACTGCAGTACCACTTCCACCGTCCCTTTTTGTACCTTCGAGATCTGTTGTTGGCAAATTGTACAGCTTACGTATACATACAGTACCCGCGAAACCTAATCAATGTAATCTGCGTGCCGTGGAATCCATCACCCCCGCGCGCCGACGCCATAGATACATCGACACGTATGTATCCGTGTATAACGCGCTCGGCGACGTATAATTGCATCGGGCAATGAATAGATATTAGATTACAGTTTATGCAAATCGGCGTGGTCAGCACGGGCTGTACGCCGCGTGTATCCCCTGGATCCGAAATCACGGCTAATATAAGTTTATTGAAATGTCGAGCGATCGTCGCGAGCAAGTGGTGGAAGTTTGACTCGCTGGGATAGGTATGGTGATTATCCAGTATCGTCGCTGCAGTGAACATGGATGGATGGCTTTTTCAGTTAACCGGCTAGCCTTGAGGTCGAAAGCAGTGCGCGGTTGTCGGAACAGCTGCTCGGGTGTATATTATAGAGCAATAGTTGTCGTGTACAGAAGTTTTGGATACCTGCTTAAGTTCGTGGTAGGATATATGTTGTAGTTATGGGTTATTACGTAAGTTTCGCCGTTTGATCAATTGCCAGGGGATGACAGTAACAGCATCATTATCATACATCAGCCTCTAATACTGATTGGGGATTGTTCTAGCTCAAATGTAAAACATGTGGCTAGTTCTGTTACCGCATTTGTTGTAAAGATGAATATACGTGCATACGTAATCGCACACAAAGGTTCGCAAGTCAAAAAGAGTAAAAGCTAATTGATGGGACAAAAACAATGAAATAAACAAGGAAATCACAGCAATAATGAGAGACATGTAAAGACAAGAACACGATAACAATACTTACGTGTAGATTGATAATTTAGAGATATTTGTTATGATTGGTAAAAACGTAAACTTACATTTAGAGGTACAAGCTCCAATAAAAACCATGCAATACATCAATATAGAGACATTTATTTCAAAAACGAAGGTAAAAAGTCCTGAACTTGAGACACGGAGACAGAAAAGATTACATAGCAAGACAGTACAGACATGACTGGATTGAATAAGCTATTTCTTTTCGAGCGTCGGTGTCTCCGTTTTTATTTTATTTTCTAGTGTTTTTTTCGCTCTTACACACAATTTTTAACACAAACGTCTTTTTAGGAGCATGAAAAAAAAAAATTTAGATACACTGAGATACATCGAAAGTTGCTATCGCGCAGACACCAGCAGTATAATTAATGTTCAAATACGCATTATGATTTGAATACTTCACATTCGATTTCCATTGTTGAATCAAAGGCTATTTTTACTTTGTTGGAAAAAAAGGAAAAATTTACGAGGACGAAGGGATTTTCACAGACGTACGCGAAGAGGAAAAAAGATACTTCGAGTTTTAGCTCACCGAGGAAAGCATAACCGCTGGTTGGAATTTTCCTTGCTTTCGACGATTATTCAAGTAAATTTTCGTATTACTCGACACCAGTGTGCACTTTGTGCTGGGAACGAAATTATAAATTTGTGCGCGGAAACGAAATATCTGTCGCTCCGACTACAGAGAAATTTAAGTACATCTCTTTGATGCCATCTGCGTGGTGATGTGCATTACGTGGGTGCCGGTGTATATCCTGCTTGCGCTTCAAAATGAGTCTGTGCGTTAATTTGTCTATTACTGATGAATTTTTGGTAGACGCTAAAATGTGCGACGAAATTGTAATTATTTTTTGAGATACCTACTTTTTAATTGCAAAGTATAAGCATTAATGTGAACACCATTGATTGGTCGTGGACAGCTACCACAGAATTATCTTATTTTTCTCATTGTGTATGTACTCCTCGTACACGCGTGCGAGGTAATAAAGCCCATAGTCTCGAAAGGTTGTGTAATTATACATATGCGTGGCCTACAATTTTAAGATGGAAAATTTATTTCCTTTTTGATGGAAGAGTTGATGATAATGTATTTGTCGTTTGTCAGGGAGGATATAATTTATTTTGTAATAATCGATCGTACATTAATTTTTAATACACTCATAGCGCACTCCTATGCGTAAGGTAACAAGGTAAATGACCTCGATAAATTTCAAGCACAGTATCGGTGGAATAACAACATTTAGATCTGTTTCTGTGCTTATTATTCATTAGGCTACAAGTAACGATTTTACGACTCTATAGAGTAGTATTTGGAAACATTGGAAAAATATCGAGTGAATCGCTTAAAAAACCGCCTGTTGGCGCGGTTCAGCGCGCCTGAAGTAAGACACAATAATAGCAACAGAAGTGCAATAACTATAGGATCCCAACGAGCTCCCGTAGTAGAGCACGCTGGTGTCAACCTTGAAGTCCCAGTGGCGTAAGGAGGGAAGGATGGCAGGCACAATAAATACTCTTTATGCAAGCACAAAAAAGTGATTTATTACTCTTTCCCTGATCTGCGGAAAACTATAAGCTCAAATTATAAAATATCGGCGCAATTTGGTCGAGCGTAGTTTGCGCGAAGCTTGCTTGTAAGAGACTACTTGGATCAACTTTTTATTCCGCTTACTTGGACGGCCTAACAGCACAACTTCCTAGTGCACCCCTTGATCCCGAGCGTTGGGACCATCTGCGGGAGCTACAGCTCGCTGATCCGTTTTGTGACGTGCCTGGTCGGATCGATTGTCTGCTTGGAGTCGAGGACTTCGAGGCTGCCTTACTTCCTGGCTACCTCAAGGGACCTGACGGCACGCCCTCGGCCTTCTCGACGGCACGGCTTTCGGTTGGGTTTTGCTGGGAGGCACTCTTCCATGTGCTTCCTCGCGGGTAAGCTCTACCAGCTCTTTCGACATTTCGGTCGATCATGAACTCTCAGAAGGTCTTCAACGCTTCTGGGATATTGAAGAGCCTCGTGCAGCACGGCTCCTCACGCCTCAGGAGGAGCACTGCATGCAATTTTTCAAAAATACAGTCACGCAAGATGAGTCTGGGCGCTTTATCGTACGCTTGCCTACTTCTAGTACCCCGAAACTTGAATCAACGAAGAAGACAGCATTGGCTTCTCTCGCTAGAATAGAAAAGCGCATAGATCGGCAGCCTGAGCTGTCACTTGCATATACTCGTTTTATGAAAGAATATTTTGATATGGGCCACATGAGTCTTGTTCCCCAAGACCAAATTTAAGATTCATGGGCTACATACATCCCTCATGATCCAGTCTTAAAAAGTAACACAGTTCTTGAAATGTAATGTTGTCATCTTTCTTTTTCATCATCTCATCATCTGAGTGGGATCTATGCATCGAAATGCAATTGGAAGCTCAAGTGAAAAAGTTTACCCAGGAGAGGAGAAGAACTCGTTTATAAGATCATAGCGTTCTAACTGCGTGGACTGGGAGAGCATTTTTTATTCCTTATTTCCCTCACAGCATAGTGTTGCACAGAGTTTGATGTTAACTTTTGCAGCTTGATGTGATGTTTTTAGAACGTCATGAAGATACGACATAATGATAAAGTAATGATGAGCGTTTTGCTACTCAAAAATAGAATACGGTAGTTACTTAGTTAAGCCGCTAATGACCGAGTCGTTTGTCCTTTTGCACAAAGTATATTGATCTCAGTGAGGACCTTATAAACCTAACCTATTTGTTATCTTATTTATGAAGATAACATTATCAAAAATGTTTCGAGATATGGCGTTCTTATGACAAACTTGTGTATTGTTGAGTTCTACCACTTAAATTTTAAGGGGGCTTCTACGTCCACGACTGTACTTATAAGGTGCTTATGACAAGGTTATGTTCAACTTGCCAGTACTCAAAGAATACTTAATGTATCAGACCCAAAAAATGTATGGATGTTCCTCAGACTGTCGTTTAGTATTCTTTGAGTACTGGCTGGTTGAACATAACTTCGTGATAAACACCTTGTAAATACGGCCGTAGCCGTAGGACTCGTAAGAGCCAATTTAGGGTAGAAGTTTTTTTTTTCGTAGCGTCGGAAAATTTCAGATAAGCACTACACAACATCCATTTAATATAATTGATGATAAATCTTCTTCAAAAATATTGAAGTCAGCATGATTAGTAACACAGTTAAAATATAATAGAATGTAAACGATTCAGTGTTAGTTGAACAAAGAAAATGCCATTTCTCTGAGATCACGTAATTTTTAGTCAATTAGTCCTACGTATACAAAAAGTTACCTGCTGGGCATCAAATGCAAATAAATCAAGTTGATAAAAACGTTCGTTGAACACAAAATCTTTGAAATGTTTACCATCAGGCGTGGTTATCAAAATTCTTAGATTAGTGCATTGTAGTGGTGATAGCAGGCGCGTGGGCGAGGCAAGTGCGGAAAGCTCCAATCTTGTAACAGCTAGTAGGCACTCTTATTTTAGTCTACTAATGTCTCTACGGATGATAGCTGCAATAAATAATAAACGAGACACACTTGTATACTTACTTTGTGCGTTGTCACCTTCCCGTGTCTGCATACTTGTAGGCACAATACAAGATACATTGCTTGCATCTTCAACTATACTACAATTGTGACGTGCAGCGATTAAGATCGCATTAATTGAATGTGGTGGTTTGCCAGTTGGATTTACCTGGCAGGAATCGATTTGGAAACCTCAAAGATGGCAAAAGTCGATCTTTCTGCTGCTGTGGATATCACTACTTCTTAGCACCTCTCAACTTTCAGGTAAGTACGTGTACGCAAACATTTGTCCATTTGGAGAGTACTTCAAATTTTGTAGAGTGTAAATTGAAATTAAACGAAACATTTAAGTGTCATTAAATTTGTTCAAATGCTACAATAAAATTTAAAGATTATCTTGTCGAAGGTCTGGGTGGCAGACATGTATTTTTGATATGATAGCTAAATGCTTTACTATAAGCAGGAAACGCAATGTTTATTAGGGATAAAATGTATCATGTACTCCTGTAAACAAGGAACATAGGAGTAGTTTTGGTCGTTTACCGAATTGAATCTGTTTCATGATATTGTACTATTTTCCATACATATGCGTATAGAATTGCAGTACACAATATTAAGTAGATAAAATAAGGATCTGATATAATCTGGTCTATGATGTGAGGAAATTGCTTGTGAAAATGCTTAATCCGTCAATAAATTTGTTTTTAAGTAGTTGTAAAGAGTCTCAGATATCATTATGCATGCACCATTCAGCGAAAGTATTAACAGTAATTGAAAAATATTTAAAACAGTGTGCAAAATTCTGAAAACCCGCTTATTGACCCCCTCAGACCCGATAATCGACCCCCTGCCAGCACGCTATTGACCCCCTCCGATATGCTTGATAAAAATTGGATTGTTGGTAAGGTTTAGCTTGGATGTTGATATTTTTTATCATGGAATTCAAGGGTTGATCAGTGAGTGAAATTAAAAAGTAATTACTATATTATTCACCAGTAATACACGCCTTATACTTCGTCTATTCAAAACACATAAACTTTAAGGTTAGCTTCGTTAGCTGTCGATAATGCTTAGCTCGGATCGTTGATATTTTTCATTTCGAAATT
Organism: Copidosoma aretas; assembly: GCA_030522625.1. Taxonomy (NCBI): domain Eukaryota; kingdom Metazoa; phylum Arthropoda; class Insecta; order Hymenoptera; family Encyrtidae; genus Copidosoma; species Copidosoma aretas. Next base: position 25,643 of record JAPYYV010004274.1, read on the forward strand.
TTAGGGTTTTCAATAAAACACATTGGACTTCACTTAAAAATCACATTTTATCAATAAGTAGTTGGAAACATGCATTGTAAATAGATAAAAATATCTTCAAATCAAACATAAAAAAATAACCGGTCAAAAATTGATAATTTTATGTAAAAAATCATGCGATTAATCATATAATTTTGTCATATCACATGATTAATCATATGATCTATCGCATATTATCTAAATACATGATCAATCCCGCGATTTTTTGAGGCGGGAAAAACACTCACAAGCTATACTCAAATTTGAAATACTTAGGAACTTTATCCACACTTTGATTCAGCGAAACGGAATACTTGAATATCTTAGAACGGTAAATATCTTTGAAAAAATAACTCTTATAACATTCTGTACTTAATCAATACACTTATTATTGCTTTTTAAAAATTTGATAATTATTAACTACTTTACATTCACGTTCATTGCTCGAAAGAGATTCTGATGAACACTCTAATTGATACTATTATTCAGGGTAGTCACTATTTTCAGTCTCCAAAGTAAATAAAACAAGCGGCCTGCTAGTGAGTATCCTAGCTAACCTACAAATGGACTAGGAGAGTAATCTTTGTGTTGAAGTAAAAATTTTGTTTTTCATTTTTTACGGTAAGGTATTGTCAGATATAAAAATACCTCAATAGATCTTTTGCGGCGTTTCGATAGCTTTTCGCTATCCTCATCAGGCAAACTGCAAGACAACGATGTTGATGTAAATTTCGGTACATAAACGCAAAAAGCTCGTAATAGATAAGGAACAGCGCACATAATAACTTATAACAATTATAAAATACAGAATAATAACGAGACGATATAGGAGATTTGATAACATTAAATTCAACGAAATTATACCGAATAGAAATTTATTATAAGCCACTGAGACAGCCCATGTCCGGGCTAGTCAGAACTCTACTGAATAAAGTACGTAACGGCTCGATTTAGTCAATTAAACCAATAAACATTGATGCATACAAGCGTGCGTAGAAATATACATACATACATGTATAGACTTTACAATTATCAAGATGATAACAATGAAAATAACAATAATATAACAGCGGCTATGGATATGACTCATTATTTTTGAAGTGTGAAATGACTGTATTATAAATTTTGCTTAGGTGTTTAATGTCTTCTTGGTGATTTAAATTATTAATACTAAAATTAATGTGTAGCATTTCGGAATAAATGCGCTTTTTATACACGCTTTCCCTGTCAATGACTCTGGCTCTATTCCAATCAAAGCCATGATTGAAATAAGACTTATGTCTCGAGACCATTGATGCAGAATCATGCAGTTTTTGATGTTCTAGCATCCTTAGACGGAGGCGTCTCATAGTTTTGTGGTTTATGTACCGAAATTTACATCGACATCGTTGTCTTTCAGTTGCCTAATAAGGATAGCGAAAAGCTATAGAAATGTCGCAAAATTCAGATATATATACAAGATAATATCTGTGTTATTTCTGCACATCGGTATCCTTCCAAAGAAATCTACTCTTGGATTATATCATATTGTTTAAAATGATACTTATCAATATAGCCTGCCATGGATATAAGCTCCAGCTCGATTGGAATGCGACCGAGTTAGAGATAAACGAAGGAGAGTCTCTAGAAATCTCTTGCACCAGTGTTAGACAAGTATATTTTTATTACCCAGACTCTGATAACGATAAGAGTGTAAGTTTTATAAATTAAGGGGGCTCATCACCCGTATATAGCACATGTTTTGAATATTTTATTTTAAATTTTTATTGAAAGTTATGAGAAGTGTCACTTAACCTGACAATAATATTTAGCACTAGCTATATTATTGTCAGGTTAAGTGACACTTCTCATAAATTTCAATAAAAATTTATAATAAAATATTCAAAATATCTTACTTAAAAACCTTAAGTACATATTTTTTTCAATAAATATTTTTAATAACTATAATAAATATCTAAACTTCATTCCTAAATAGATATTGACATCCGAGCATGAAATTTATCGTAATGAGATGAACAACAGTTGGACCTTTCAAAGAGAATCAACCATCTATGGTGATACTGGTTGTTATGGCTGTTTGAATGTAAGCAATATATCGACGTTTCAAATAAGCAAAGATTACAGTCAGTTAAGTGCCAGTAGTTGGATGTACGTTTTTGTCAAAAGTGAGAATTTAGACATAATATTTCAACTTAATTATTAATTGTCACGATTGCACATAAGAATATGACATTAAAAATAGTTTCTTCAATAATTGAATGACCTTTTTATATCCAGCTAATAAAAGCGCTTTCATCCAATCAAATATAAATCTAGCACGCGTTTCTGCTTGTTGGAATTTCCATGCTGTTTTTCCTTGCCGGACGACTTCTTCCAAATTCAACATATCGCTTACAGCAAAGGATCACGTAATACGCTCTTGATTTTGCTATTTGCATTCTCATAAATGGAGGAACAATTCATAAACTGTCATACACATTAGTCTATGCAGAGGAAATTAGAAAAAAATACGATTTTCGATCCTAAAGTTGGATTTGTCGTAAAAAATCCAGATTTGTTTCATTCCATACATCATTTTGCTGAATTTGCTTGTGAGGTAAAGCAAGATAATTTTACGGATAAGATGAAGATATTGTTCAACATATACAAATATAATAATAATTGTATGAAAGCACATATTATTCAATAAGAAGACCAAGAAGTCTCTGAATGTTTAACATGGAGCCTCAAATGCATTGCTGAATTCCACGTAAAAAATCATTACACTATCTCTTGGAAGACCCCTCAAAATTCGGTAAGACTATTTACGGCCATATAAATTATTGCAGCTCCTGGTATAGTGTCTTGGAATCTATACGAATAATATACTTCGTACAACTTTTTTAATCTCATAAACTACGTCAAACATTTAGATTTCCCGAACAATTTTCGATAAGATACAAGAAAAAAAAATCGAAGATACTTATGTCATGAAATCTGAACTTATTATCAAAAATACTACTGGTTATGATGAGGGATTTTACACTTGTCAAATAAATTCCTCAATTGCAATTGGTGAGAAGAAGAGAATAAAAATGTATATATATGGTGAGTATTCAAGTACACAATCCTTTCTTGTATGAACTTTTCCACCATACTGCACCAATAAAATAAACTTTCCTCTTCCTTAGCGGGAAGAACATTCCTCCTCCCTGTGCAGGATAGGCGAAAAATCGTATACGCACCACGGGACGTAATAAAGAATGCTTGGATGACACATTTGCCGCCCGAGTCGAGGCCACGGGTGATCTAGAGCATTCTTTACTTTTCCTCCCTTGGTGCGTTGTACACTATTCCAAACATAAAGATACAAGTTTTACCCTGCGTTTTTTCAGATGATAAAAATGTTTTCATTGAGTTAGTGCCCTCGACTAGAAACAATCTATATAAGGCTGGCAGCAATGGACTGTTCACGGTACACTTTCATGCGCATCCAAAAGCAATGGTTACATGGAGAGGACGTTCGTTTACAAAAACATAGCTATGATGTTGAAAAATACACTTATTTAGGTGTTACATATCAACGCAGAGAAACTTCTCATGCCACTTTATCATGTTAATCATTTAGCAATTGATATGATCCATCTTTTTAAAAGTATCATTTCAAAGATTTCATTTTTTCAATAGATTAAATCTTATTCTTACACTTTTGATAAGAGTAAATTTAAAATTGCACCTTTAAAAAGTGTTGGTTGAATAAATCGTGAAATTCATATTTCCATGCAGAATTTGCATTTATTTACGCAATAACACAAAACAAACTGCTGCCACGCAACGCAGGATTAAAGAGCAAAGAAAACTGGACGCCGCACAGGGGTGAATTCAAACAAAAAATGCGTGCAAGGATGAAAATCGGCCTTTCAGCGCGGGCGCCGAAAATTCCAACACGCTCGGTTGCAAAAGTAAATTGGCCGCAGCAAACATCGGACCGTGTGGCTGAAATGATAAATAAAATTTTTCGATCGGCTATTTTACATGACGTTGAATCAATATGTTCTTTGGTATAAAATATTCAAAGAGAAGAGCTGGGAGAGAATGTAAAAATGCGTTTGTAAATGTAGAGTTTTCAAGCAAATTCGAAAATTTTAATTAATTTGAATTCGAAATCATCAGAAAGAAAGAAAGATAGTAATGGGAGGGTATCGGTTGACATGCGCGAATGTTAAAAATCACGTAGTACGTTTTTGCATGCAGTTATGGGAGTATGCTGTTAGGAAGTATAATAATACTTTTTTTACAACAAATTCCCTGCATTCGTTGCTAAATATCATCCAACTTTAGTCAGAAATTCTTTCATACGAATGCACAGAACATGCATGAAGTGTAAATAATGTCAATGACATGCGTCGTTATGTATCATGCATAATTTGCCAGTGACAGCAAGTTTATGCGCTCAACAACTTTGAGTATATTTTTTTTTTTACTTTTTACCGGGAGACTTATTCAACTATCATTGTGCGTGCGCATTACGCAAAGTGTTTTTCAATTTCATTTAATCTCTACAAAGTAAATATCAATAAGAATTTTTGTATTAGTACAGTATCTTCTCAATATAGATTCCCTGTACCGTGTATCCTTCGCATTCTATACTCTCCAGAGACATTTTCAAGTGATTTTTCCGAGTTTGCAATAGGGGAAATTAAAATTTTTTATTTGCTATGAAAGAAAATTAAGAGAATGAATTCATGAAGTTTAGAAAGTAAGATGACCTCAACGTCCTTGGTTATTATTCATTTCAATCGACTCGAAGCCGTGTGCGCCCTTACACACGTGCACACAAATTATACCAGATTCAGAAAAAAGAAACGCTCAGCGCAGCCCGTAGCACTTCAGATTCGCAATTTGCATATGTATACGGACCCTACGACCCTTCCTCGTTTTAAACAAACACCACGCACTCGTGTATATATACGTTTGCACGCTCTGGGGGCTTCGCGCGTACACTTTTATGATTTATACGCGCCATTGTCTCCGCCCACTGTACGCGACGAGCACTACGACGTATCCTACAGTGGAGCCGTTATTGTTGTCGTTGTCGTCGTATAGTTATACTTCGCCCCGAATTTTGTCGTGTAATTTTTATCGCAGCGATGAGGGATTTTCTCGTGTTGTAGCGAAACAAGTGAGTGATTTATGATAATTATCGCGGTTGATGTTTTTTTCATGAATCTCGGAAACTATACCTTATCGATCCGATGACTAATGGGACGTGTCCGAAATATACGCGTACGCATACAGGAAATGATATCCTTTTAACACGCGCGTACTTAGGGAGGAGATGGTTATTTTCGTACGAGAAAAAAAAAAAAAAAAAAAAAAAGTAAATAAAGAGTCGATTGGCCGCAGAGAAATGTATGAGTACCCGCTTCCTATAGGATGGCTAAACATTTTCCCGATACCGTATAAATACGATCGCCTGAGTTGCCCTACATCTGATATTATAATGACGACCGATCATTAATCATAATATCACAAAAAAACTTAAATCTGCTGAAAACATCGTCGATCAAGCTTGACATTGACTGTTGCACGGAATTGTTTATTCGAACAAGTTTTTATCTACACCTAATATTTGATTCAGTGCTTTTCCCGTTTCATTGAAAAACTCATTGATGAAATAGTCGATTAAACGTAGAAAAAGTAGACCATGGAGGAAAAGAAGTGAAAGTGTCAGGTGTGAAA
>JAPYYV010004275.1:0-20932 GCA_030522625.1 Copidosoma aretas
TAGGTCTTTACTTGAATAAGCCGTTATTTTCTCATGGACAATTATATGTAGCATTGTCCAGATGCAAAAATCCAAATAATATATTTATACAATTGCACTGAAATGATACCAATAGTATTGACAATATTGTGTGGGAAGAAATTTTTAATGATGGTAATTAAATATTTGATTTATAATTAATTATTATTCTTTATAATAAAATTCGTTTGAAATTTTTTTGAATTTAAATCAGGATCAAAAAGTGTAGTAGGCCTACTTATCTAGGTATCATTAAAGTGGTATAAAAAAGCTATAAAGTAATGATTGTCGTACAATGACTTAAGTTACTTTAAGCTAGTATAATGCTTATGCTACCATGACAAATGGGAAAACCACTATAAAAAAAGCGCTCCTGAGTGATTACCACAAGGTGGAGTGGAAAAATCATTTAAATAGTGATTGCTCAAATTTTTAAACTTATATACTGTTTTAAATTGTATGATAATTGTTTAAAGATTCATCAAAATAAAATTATCCAACTGCTTGACTGCATAATAATGAATGATGAATTTTTTATGTTTAAGATAAGGGATTCTAGTTTTAATGTAAAAAACGTATAAGCTTTTAAGGGGGAATGGTCAAAACCTGAAAATTTTTTAAGTTTTTGAGGGGGGCTGAAGAAAACCTGAAAATTTTCTAAGTTTTTGAGGGGGGGCTGGTGAAAACCTGATAATTTTCTAAGTTTTGACGATCATGCAAATCACGTAAAAATATAACGAATTTACCCGTAAATTGAGGGGGGGCTGAGAGGTGGGTGAGGAGGGCCGAAATAATTTCGTCCTTATCACTATATATATATAGGGTGTTCTACCTGTAGCGGGACAAAAGTAAAAGTTTTCTTTTAACTTTAAGAATAGATAGAACTCTATAAAGGAATAATACGGTATTTTCTTTAGATATTTTGGCTTATAATTACGGTATTCGGGCGCTACACAGTGGGTGAGAAGGCCGAAATGTATCTCACAATACGATAACTCTTGACAGCAAACTCTGATATTGACAATTTTTTTTTATTATCCAGGGTATAAATAGTAGAACAGAATAAAATTGGTCCACAGTCGTGCCGTGACTTTGGGTGGAGGGGAGTGTGATAAAAACCCTTCTAATGTATCATAGAATGAAAAATAAAGTATATTTTTCAAAAAAAATAATAACATCGTTTACTAAAAACATAAAAAAAAACTTTTCTATAGATTTCCAGTTTTGTAGTGTCTGCAATACATGTTTTTTAACGTAAAATTCAAGACGGCGGCCAGAATAAAAGAAATTTAAAACAATTTTTTTTTTTAATTCAGTCCCAACCATAATATTAACGACATAGTGAGTAGTGACACTATTTTTAATAAAATACAGTTCAATTGTGTGATCCCATTTTGTATTAAAAATGGCGGCTGTCACAAAATTGTGGTTAATGTATATCTCTAAAGCTCCCACAATACGGGTATTAAATGAGAGTGCTATCTTGGTAGGACAAAATGAAATGTGTTTCACCGTATTTAATTCAAAATGGCGGCCAACACAAAATGGTAGAAGTATCAGATGGCGGATTGTTCATTTTCTAGAATCTTGTTGATATGAGTATTAAATGAAAGGGCTATCAAAGTGAAATAATATATAATTTTTCTAACGGTGTTAGATTTAAAATGAAGGCTATCACAAAATAGCGGCTGATGTATATGTTTAAAGCTCCCACAATATGGGTATCGAATGCGAGGGCTCTCTAAGTAGAATAAAATAAAATTGGTCGCACCTTAATTGATTAGAAATGGCGGCCAACACGAAATACTGGCTGTCACAAAATAGCGGATTGGTCATTGTTTCACAACCCATTCCGTATGGATTCCAAATAAAAGAGTTGCACAAGTAGAATACAGCAAGTTGTGTGAAATTACTTGTATCATATATCCTTTTCTTTGTTACTATTCATATAAAATGAAAAATAAGCTTTAGCAAATGAATTATTGTTATTTATTTTTCGATATTGCTGTTACTAAAAACTTTATTGTTGTTCTTCTTAAGGCTCAAACAATATCGGCAAAATATTGTTAAGTACTTAACCTCCTCCGCTTCTCCCTTTTTAGAAATTGGTTTAAAAGAACCGTTTTTTTTTAAATCTTTTTAAAATTTTAAACAACCAACATTTTATGGATCAATCTCCTGTAAAAATATTGTTTAAGATTTTGAGTTAAGCGCACTGCGGGCGGGGGAAAAAAGTAAGAAATTTTCGGATCACATCTAAACTTCATAAAGTTGTAATCGCTTTTTTTTTTAGCAAGGTGAACCGATTTTCTTTTATAGGACCTTTGAGATCTTTAAAAATAACTAATGAAAATTTAGATAAATCGTGGAAAAATAATGATTTATACAAACTAATCGTGGTTAAAAATTTAAAAAGTTGTCATGCCATTTTCATTGCTTTTATCTGTTAGTTGTTACCTTTTATTGATACCGATATCATTCCAGTTTTATGCAAGCAGATGATCTGCAATGTTTTCTTGTCCACCATATATAATACAAGTAATTTTAAACAACTCTTTGTATTTTACTTGCCAAAGCCTTTCATTTGGAACGAAAATTTAAAGGGTTAGGAAGGATTCACAAATTGCGTGAGGCATTTAGGGGGAGGGGAGGGGGCTCAGGTAAAATCTCACTAAATCTTGTGTGGGGGACAGAAGATGTTTTTACAAATCTCGCGCAATTTTTTATATCATAAAAAATTGTGTTAAGTACATAACAACTATGATAAAAAGGGATATAACAATAATTAAACCTGTTTCCACGCGAAATATAACTAAAAATAATTTGATTTCTGCACTTTTGAACATTGTTCGTGGCAGAATGATTGTATGTATTAATTGTAGTCTTGGCTTCCATAGTTTATATTATACTCGTTTAAAACTCGTACCGTATTATACAGTACTAATTATTTCTTTGAACGTTAACCCTTTATATACAATAATGACTAACGTTCCTGAATCGTTCAGGCAAAATTTTCATGACAAAATTTTCGATGTGTGCAGTTATACTGTAAGCAACTAAATCGGGCTCATAAGGTTATTTAGGATTGGGAGATTGGGTTATTTGTATCTTATTTATTTATTATAAAACATTAGTGCACTGAGTTATTGGGTTATTGGGAGCTTGTGTTATCTATTCATTATTTATTTGTTATAAAACATTAGTACGCTGGGTTATTGCGTTTGAGTAGTTTGATTTAGTGTTTTCGAGCTTAGCCAACGTATTTGGTAAGTATACTCGTATATACGTTTAAACGGCGCTTAGTAAATATTATAGTAAGAGATCATATATGTCATAGACGTACATTTATATGTTCAATGAATTTTAAATGATATTTGACTTTAGCAAGGTTCACTGTGAGGATTTCGGACACTCACTGCTCTCTCGCGTATTGTATTCTTAGCTCTGGCTTGAGTTTGAGCGCGTGGTGCAAGTTTCGTTGTCGTATCACTGTTGTGTTTGGATAAAATAAGTTATCAATAATTTTATAAAGCATACATAAATAGGCATGTTTTATACAAGACCAAGCCCTGCTGTTAGCAAGAAGGTCAATAAGTTATAAGTAATTTTTTCTAGATCTCGTTAATAAAATTATTGCCGTTTTTGTGATCTCATATTTTAAGTATTAGTTCTTATAAGTATTTCTTTTCTATAATATATATGTATATATATATATATATATATATATATATATATATTAGGGTGTCCGTTATGTACCGATTTTGACTTTTTGATCATATACCCCCTGGAATCTCTTCGTTGTTTCCTAAGATGATAATCCATGCCCTGAAAACCCGAAAATTTTGGATTTATCACGTGCCCCTAGACGCAATTTGATTTCCCATTTAAATAGCATGGGACTTTTATGATTCAACCTTGGTTGATTTTTTTGACCACTTTAAGTATTTTTTCTGGATTTTTAAATCACACTATTAAATTACGTATCACTTGGACTTGATTTATTGATTTTTTCCAGCTCAATATGAACAGGTTGAAAAAGTTCGATTTCGGCCTTTGAAGCCTTCGAAGAACAAAAAATCCAAAATATGAAATTTTTTCAACTTGCTTATTTTGAGTTGGAAAAAATCAAGTAATGAAGTTCAAGTGACATGTAATTTAATGGTATGATTTAAAAATCCAGAAAAAATACTTAAAGTGGTCAAAAAAATCAAACAAGGTTGAATCATAAAAATCCCATGCTATTTAAATGGGAAATCAAATTGCGTCTAGGGGCACATGTTAAATCCAAAATTTTCGGATTTTCAGGGTATGGATTGTCATTTTAGGATACAATGAATATATTCCAGGGGGTATATGATCAAAAAGTCAAAATCGGTAAATAACGGACACCCTAATATATATATAATTACGGTTCATCAGTTTTGCATCTCTTTTATCGAGGCTACATGTGTTTAAGACGCTAGCCTCCTCTATCCATAATATCTCTATGATTGGGACCCCAAAATGTCACGTGACTATCGCAATATATGTAGCCGATCCGGGGGAACTTAATACAGGCCTTAGGGGGACAGATCTGTTTTTATTTTTCCAACGCTTACAATGATAAAAATACGATAAAAGGACGCAAATAACATGTTTTTGTTAAGATAGCAGTGCCTCAGACATTTTTTTTCTCAACTAAATCGTTGCTTGAAGCTTAAAACATCAATTTCGAAAGTGCGAAACACCCATTGAACCTGTACCAAAGTTTTGTTTATAAACATATACATAGACAATAGCAAGAGAGATTTGTACAGGTTAAATGTACGTTTCACTTTCCAAGTAAGGTTCTAAGCTTCAAGTAATGATTTCATTGAGAGTAAAAATATCTAAGGTACCCTGATCCCCTTGAAAACATGTTATTTCCAGGTTTTTACCTTAATACAATCGTTGTAGGCGTAAAAGAAATAAAAACAGATTTATTCCCATACGGCCTCTGTTAATTTTCCCCAAATCGGCTATATATATCGCGAGAGTCACGAGCCGTCTTGGGATCCTAATAGTATAGGTATAGTAGAGTCACAGTCAATGAGTGAGTCGAGTCTGCTGAACAGCTGAAATGCACCACGAGCCACGAGTTTTTTCATTATTATTATGCATATATACGTGTATGCGCGGGGAGTGAGAGAGAGAGAGAGAAAGAAAATCAGACGTACTACGGTACTGGCCAATGAATCGTCTGAATCAAAATGCATAAATGTTGTAATGGTCTGGCCGTTATACGCTCGCCACCGCGAATGATTTGTATAAGATATCCGCAAGCGGAGAGAGAGGAGCGCCGAAGAGTGGGAGCAGAAGGGACTTGGTGCGACGAAGGCGAGTTAATCGAGCTTGGGTAGCGATAAAATTCCGCGCCTCGTAACCGTGACCGCATACTCCGGGGTGCAAGGGCAACTCTATCAGGGTAGACTCGGCGGCCGTGACTAGGTACTCCAGTGCGCAGAGAGACGAGCCCGGGCATGCGAGCGGATACGACGTGTGTGAGAATGACATCGTGCGATTTTAAGATTAGGAGAGCGGTACCGGAGGTTTCGTGCGACACATGTGTCGTTCACGAGGATAGACTAGTTGTACTGTGGTACAACGAACGATCCCGATGAGTAGGCCGTGGTATCCGTTCTTCGGGGTATCGGCGAGGATACACAAGGCCAAGACCACCATGCCTCACGAGGGAGCGTATCTGAAACCGACGCACCAAGCAGACGCACGAGCTCCCAGAGTGTCCCGGAGCAAACGCCCGAAACAGAAGCACCAAGCAAGCACGCGGGCTTCTGCAGTGGCCTGGAGCGAGCGTCGAGAGGAACGTCTCCAGGAAAAAGCGCGAGACGCCAAGTCATTGTAAGTACGTTGGCTTCTATTGTTTTTTTTTTTTTTTTTTTTTTTTCAATAAAGCTTTAAGGACCAATGAAGGCCCATTTAAGCAGACTTTATTATATTACAAAAATAAGTACATACATAAAAAATCGAATTACACATAGTTAAGTTCATAACAATAATAGCAGGAATGTTGGGCGAAGAAATCAACATGTCAGTAGTATATGGAGCACTTAATTCCAAGTTTTTACGTTTACCAAAAAATGTAATTCTGTTTGTATAGTAAATAGGACAGGTCCACAAAACATGGTCGATGTCTTTGCTCAGATGACCACACTCATATTTCTCATCATTCATTATGTTGACACGCTTGAGCGAGGAGGGGAGACTATAATGATCTGCCCTAAGCCTGTTAACAGTGATAACTTTTCTTTTAATTTTGTATTATGAAACCATGGTGCTCTGTTATCATGAAAGTATTTGGCAAAATAGTTTTTACCTTTTGTTTTAGCGTCTTCTAATATAATTGCTTCGATATCACAGTACATTTTTTTCTTAAAAAATTATTTAAAGTCCGTGAAAGGAATTTTATTTACACTAACATTATCACAGTCATTAGCTTTCTTGGCTAAACACATCTGCAGTTTCATTTCCTCCGATTCCTATGTGTGAAGGTATCCGAAAAAATTTTATTACAGTACCAGGTTTTATGTTAAGAATTTCAAGATATTTATCTTTTGCATTAAGTATAAATGGATTTGTTTTTACATCGGTTACTGGATTTTTAAGACTCAGGAGTGCACTTAAAAAATCGGAGAAAATGCCAGCGTTAGATATATCAACATTATGTATGATATTTAGAGCCCCAACGATAGCCGCACATTCAGCAGAGAATACAGACATTTTATTATTGCAACTCACGCTTTTTGATAAATTAAGCATTAGAAGGTGAACTGCGTAACCAGTAGCCTTACCTTCAGAAGCTTTACTACCATCTGTGTATACAGGTGGGAGTTTTTCTTTTTGAATGAAATCATTCAGTAAGAGTTCGGCGCTAGTATAATCACGCAGTTCCCTGCCAAGCTTAGTTATTACCGGTACATATAAGAGGTAGTTTCGAAGTTAACGCAGTAAGAATTAAAGCGATTTTTAGCTATGATGGAGTCCTTGATCTTCATAATTTCACATACACAGTCAATCAGCAAACCAATGTTATTAGAACCTTTCTTATTTAGAATATGAAAGAATCTAGTAATGTTTGCATAAGTAATAGTGCCGGTGTTTGATACAATCTTACTAAAGTATAAAAAACAGAGGTACCTCATTCGATCATAAATTGGTGGAACTTTAGATTCAGCATGTATAACATTAATAGGAGTGCTTAATCTGTAACCCATAGCCGATCTGAGCGCCGCATTTTGGATCTTTTAAATATGTTCAAATGATGCTTGACTGGTTGGGCAGGAGACAAAGCAACCGTACTCTAGAGTAGATCGAATAAAACTCTTATACATAATTATTAGTGTGCCAGGGTCAGAACCCCACCAAGTGCCGCACATAAATCAAACAATATTCAAGGCTTTAAAGCATTTTTTCTTTATGTACATAGCGTGTTGATTAAAATAAAGCCGGTAATCAATTAATATACCAAGAAATTTCACGTATTCTTTAGATTTAATGGTATGATTTTGAATGATCATACTAGCATGCCCTGGTTCTATATTTTTTTTTGTTAAAGTGCAAGAGTTCAGTCTTATTAGGCACTAATTAAAGTCCCGATTTGCTAAGATTAACCGCAATGATATTAACTGATTTTTTTAACAGACTTTTTTCTCTAGGAAGATTATTAAACTTAACATAGAGATCGATACATTCTTTGGTAAGTTTTCTACAACCTTAGACACATATAGGATGTATAGTAACGGGCTCAAATTTTTACTATGGGGGACACCTTTGTGTGAAATCCTGAAGTCGTTCGCCAAACAGTCCGCATAGACTAAACGGTTATAAGAAATATGTTTAACATAATTAATAAAACATGGACAGCAGCCTATTTTAGCAATCCTAATCAAAAGGAAATCTATTTTAATAGAATCAAAGGCCCCTTTGACATCTAGAAAAACAGCCAAGACTTGCTTTTTTTCGAGAAAAGCTTCTTCAACTTTGAGGACTAGATTGACTAAACTGTCAGTGCAAGAGCGTCCTTGCCTAAAACCATGCTGGCTACTAGGCAAAAGGTTGTGGATCGCGGCCCACTATTGCAATCTATTCTTATTCATTGATTCAAAAATTTTGCCCAAGTAGGAAGTCAATGCAATCGGTCTCATACTCTTGTTATCTGACTGAGGAATCAAATGCAAAAGTGATTTTCTCCACGTGTCTGAATAGGCTTAAGTTTGATGAATTTTATTGAAAATATCTAAAAGAATTAGTTTGTACTTTAATGGCAAATGTTTGACGATAAAATAGTCTAGCCCATCCATACCAGGTGAAGATTTGTCCTTGTTACTTATAAGCACAGAATTAAATTAACATAGATCAAAGGGCCTGTCAAAAAAATTATTTGGCATAGCTGTGGGGAGAGGGATATCATTGGCTTTCTGTTTATCTGGATAGAGCTTGTTCATAGCTTCAAGAGAACTTTTAACCGATTTATTGTTTTGTGTATCATTTTTCCCTCTAATATTGACTTAAGAATTTTTTAGAATCTTGCAATACGTTTGGCAAAATCTTTAAAATATTGGATTTTCTTATTTTTAAAAAACTTCCTGGCATTAGCAACGCTTTTGTTATAATCAATCAGATTTGTAAGAGTCATGGAATATTCTCATTATTTAAAGGCTGCTGTTCTGAGACGTTTTGCTCTATCGCAGTCTGCATCCCACCATGAAACAGGATTTTTTTTTTAACGAACATTCTTCTTTTTACCTGATTTCCATGCTGGGGTGCAATACTTTAAGGCATTTATTATAGTTTCAGTGAAATATTCATACTTTTCAGTTGCTTTTATTGAACAAAACTCAAATTCGTAAAATTTTATCACTGACTCATCAAGTTTCACAAAATATTCATCCCAGTTAGTACGTACAGAATAGATTTTGAATGATTGCTTTTCACAGAATACTTTTTGAGTGGAGATAACTATTTGCAAAAGGAAATGATCCTAGCCCTAGGTATCACCAAAAACAAAAAGGTCTATACTGCCCGAAACTGTAATAGTTGAGAGCACTAGGTCAAGATTAGATTTATAGCCGATCCTCTTATTTACGTAAGTAAATGTATTATTATTATGTAAGAACAGATTGTAATCTTCAATCATATTTTTAAGTCTCGACACATCGCTATCAGTAACACGACAGTTTCAGGCAGTACTGTGGGAGTTGAAATCCTTCAGTAAGAGCGTATCTAAATTTGTAATGTTTTCTGCAATGCTATTCCACTCCTCTTGAGACAGAGTGACATCTAGAGTTCGGTAATGTGCAATTGTATCGAGAGTAGGGATTAAGTTGTCTATGCGTATACCACACAATTCAACAGCTTCATGAGGCGAAGAAAGGTTGATCTCTGAATAACTGATGTCCTGTCGGATGAAAAAAGCAATACCTGCTCCTTTTCTGAGAGGTCAATCCTTCCTTAGAGTCAGGAAACCAGGAGGCTGATGGCATCTTTATCCTTGAGCCAGGTCTCAACACATATAATTACATCATAAATTTGACTTTGATGCTTAACGTCACAGGATTTGGAAAAAATGGTTTGACAATTCAAGAATAAGAGTCTCAGATCGTATTGCTTACTAGACATTAATTTTATATAAATTTAATGTAACTTATTAGTTTTCACATTGGGACAGCTCGTCATTAGAGCTAGACCCATCATCTCGATCACCATCACTGTAAACACTAGCCTTGTTGAGCTTTTTTCTCAGTCTATCGATCCTGTGTTTTAGACTGTTTTCATTTAAATTACTTCTTATAGCACGAAGTGACTCATTTAGATCAGTTGAGTTACTTCCACACTGAGACACATGCTCAGCAATGTTTATTTTACCATGGGTCTCATGTAGGAATTTGGAGAGAGTTTCCAAATTCAGCTTCAAAGTATTGTCTGGCATCTTGGTACTGGCAGCTTCCATCAAAGACATGATCTGATTATAAGAAAGAGCTGATTTGGTCTTTCCAACTTTTGTTCTTTTACACTGTGGTTTTTTAACTTGAGAGTTGATGGATCCAGTGGAGTTAGAGGATGATTCAGGCTGTCTCTTGAAAGGGAAGAAATTCTGCGTTGAAAATTTTCTTGGATGACTTTGTATTACAGGTAGGGTAATTGAAGAAACATCTTGATTCATTTCACTGGGCTGAGTTTCCAACGGTTCACTTTGAGGAGAAGGAGGAGTAATGGAGTCTTGATCAATAGTGTTTATAAGGCTGTTTACTGTACCAACCTGTAAAAAATCAATTTCTTGTTTGCAGTCTCTCGCAAAGTGCCCCGATCCTTTGCATAAAAAGCACTGAAGCCTACTTGTTGTGAAGTAGACATGGTAGTTTAATCCTTCCATTGGAATTGAAGCTGAAGGAGATAGTTTTTCCTCATCTTCTTCTTTAACATATACCTGTCTTCTGTAACTGCAAAGATGGTTAAACTTTTCTTGTTTGGTGCTTAATTTTAGGTGAGTAATATTGGACATTGGCTGTATGCCCATTTTAGTTAGTTGCTCGACAAGTGATTTATCAGAAATAACGGAAGGAACGATAGAAATGATCACACTCTTATTATTTGCCCTTAAAGGTCGAATTGGGACAACATGGTTCTGGACTGTAATTTTTTTAACAACATCTGTCAGATGTTTTGCTGAATCAACACAATTTAGATGAACACAGACACGTTGCTTATACATGCTGGAAGCATATCTCATTTTGAGGGGGTCGATAAAATTACCAAGTTCATAAACATATTCCATGCAAGGTATGCCATCAACAGCATCAAGAACAATCGCCATATCTTCAGTGATGGTTGTTTCTTCGTTGACTATCTGCACATATGTCCTGTTGTTTTAGACAGTATTATTTTTACTGTTAGCTTGTTTGGTGAGACTTTTTGTTGCATTAACGGTGGGTTGAGTTACTGTAAGGGCAGTGCTGCCAAAAGAAACACCGTTACGCTGATTTTGTGCCGCAGCAAGCGACATTTGAAGGTTAAGTGGAAGACTCCTGGAGCAGGGTCGTCGGCAAGAGGGCACACACGCCAGCTACTCGGCAGGCGAAGAGCGCCTGCCGAGGAGTACACTCACATGGATTGAGACGATCTGAAGTAAGCCCAGATAGAGCATGAACTTAATTTTCCACAAACAGAAAAAGAGCGACAAATTTAACACGTGCGAGCCAGACCGCCTCTCTCAAGACACTGGGCTTCTATTGTAATCAGGGCAGCATCCCTGCTAAAGATGCATGCGTGCTAGCTCACGTTGGTCTGCTTGTGACGGGAATAGCGTTCTCCTCTATTTCAAGTTCGAGGTATTTATGAACTCAAGGCTTCGATTAATTGTGCACTGTCTTGTTTTTATGAGGAACGCATACGCCTATTCGATACCTTGTTGATTATTGATTCATTTTCAATCCGATCGCGTTTATACGTATACACTAACACACACGCACACACGCACATTATCTCATTTGTACTATTTTAGATTTAATACAATATAGCCCGTTGTTAGTTAATAGTAATACGAGTTGTTGTCTTTTGTGTGCATAAGTGTGTGTGACGTCTTGCCCTTCCGCCCTATACCTATAGATAGTGCTCCAGTGGAAGCCTATATTGCTGTGGCGCGTCTGGGAAACGCGCGCCTGGAGAGCCGAGTCCGCGATGCACTGGGTGCCCGCGTTAGCTGCAGGTAGGAAAAGCAGGTCCGCAGTGGCCTGCATAGTTCACGAGACGTGACACCGAGGGTTTTCGGGCGGCACAGGCCCGATTAAGGATCGTAGGGGCAGGACGTCGGCATTCGTCCTGTTCCTCTATTTTTCCCCATTCCCCCACGTGTACACCCCGTAACATGGCACCCGACAAAATTACCTACGGCAGCTTAGCTTAACATACGTCAGTCGCGGAAAAGACGTAATCCATAGTATAGGTATAACGTAAGTCATGCGACACACGGGCAGACAGCGTATAGATCGCGCACGTAAACAATACGTTCATTGTTTTTGTGCTGGTTTTTGAGCCTCTGTCGACTTTCCAGACTCAAAAACTCTTGTAAACGAGTACGATAGAGAAAGGAGAAATAAAATTTCGTAACAGATTTTATTTCTTCGAGTAGGGAAAAATAGTCGCCCCGTGTTGTAGGACCATCTTTTTCACCCATGTACCCCACCTTACCCCAACTAGTCCTGCACCTACCCTGACACCCCACGGAGCCCACCTCTGGGTCTCCATGTGGTTCAGAACTAGTCGCAAGACTTGGGAACAAATTCCAGCCAGGAACTACTCTAAGAAAATTTCTGGGTTAAGCGGACCGGAATTAAAACCCGCGCCTCACTTAAACAGCCGTACCGTAACTGACCGAGACTTTCACCTTAGCCAAATGTGCTACGAATGCTCCGAAAGGAATTTATTCAAGTAAAGAAAAACAATTTTCTGCAAATCTGAACAAGGTGGTTTTCATTTGATTCTACTCACTAGAAGTACAACGTGTGTACGGAATTAAAAAAAAACGAGGCGGTGGGTGCTTGGACACCCACCTATGAAGTTATAATTCTTAAATATTTTTCCATTCAATAAATAAACAATTATAAAAATACAGTTTGCAGATAAGAGAAGTACGGAGTACAGCCATGGCACGACGTGCGGCCAGGCTGGCTAGTGAGAGACAGCCCGCTTTCATCGAATCTTACTATTATTCCAAATAACTTCCTCCGTTGATAACATCTCTAATGTCGCGCTCGCATTTGCCACATACGCTCACAAACCTATTCTTAGTCCCGTGTATAACACCCACAATATATATATATAAAGAAAATTGAGGGCGCTACGTGTGACACACCGCTGAAGTGAGAATTCCAAAGGTTATTAAATGTGTACAAATGTTTTAAGGACGTTTATGCCAAAGTCACTGTATTTATGATTGTCTTAAAATTTTGAAGATGTGTTCTTTAGGTATTAATGTATGTTATATTGAAATATCAGTAATCTCAGCCTTACTGTATTCAAGGTACAAAGCTTCAAAGTTGACTCTTTTAACACGTGAATGCAACCTCTTAGTTCCCAACAAGTAGGGTTTTAATAGATTACAAAAAAACGGTATTTACAGTCATTATAAAGAACGAACACAATAAGAGATATGTAACTATGATTCATCTCCCAAAAGATTAGAAATATGGCCTGTGCCGTTTCAAAGATATTTCAATATAAAAAAAGTATGCCATGCTTTTAGTATATCTATATAGTTATGAAGTTTTACTTAACTCTTGGCAATATGCTACAAATTTAATTTTTTTGTGTTAAGAATTTTGAGGTTATTTAAGTGTGAACCGACGATAATTACCAACCATTATTTAAAATATCAATGATTATCTGCTATACTAAATTGGTTGAGTATTACTGAGTGGCATAAACGTCCTTAAAAGAGAGAACGAGAGCAAGTGAGTGATAGATAGAAGATAGAAGTCATGTGCGTAAATAGCATGGCAGATGAAGAAAACTATACATGAGATGAAAAGCATTTATTATAATAGAAAAGCCACTTAAAAACGTTAGTCTTTTTCAAGTAAGTTGTATCCAAACAATATAAAAAATCATTTCTAAATAACGTATGCATGTCTGCAATGAATTGAAAAAATTGTTATTTTCGACCTATCTTGCTTACTCGTCGATATATAGCGTATTTTCTGTTTTCTAAAGGTCGTGCTGTCATAAGATTGTTCTGAACTAATTTGTACGCATTCGTATTCATATTTCAAACGTGTTACAATTTTTTTTGAAATTTTTTACCTCTTTTTTAGCAAAACATACCCGAACTTAGGAAAATTGCGGTTATGACGTAACGTCGACAAAATTTGCTCCATTTGTGTGATTATATATTTCCTTCAGGGATCCCGTAAGAATTGTAATTTTTAGCCTATTTGGCGTTCTGATTAAGATATTTTGTATTTTTAAATATTCCGAGGTTATGTGTGCACCAAACCGAAAATAATTATTTTTGCATACTTGTCATAATTTTCTAAACATGCTTTTATTTTTTGCAAAATTTTTCTATAAGGATTGTTATTTTTAATGTCGCATATTTTCAAATAGTATAAGGTTAAGTCACAACAACAGCCCGTTCAATTAATAATGGGCATCTGCGTCGATGTGCTGAGCATGCAATGATTTTTGGTAACTGTTTACTGTATTAAAATAAAAATAAAAGTCTTTATATGTGTGTACTACACACACACATGCGCTCACACTTACACACATTTACACAGACATCAGCACGTATGTACGTAAATAAATACAAATGCACGGCTCACGTGGAGGTCGTAAGATCGAACCTTGTGGAAAGAGTTTTTTTTTTTTTTTTAGGAATTGAAGAATTTAAATTTACTCTCGTTACAGATTTAAAAGATAGAGAGAATAGGAATCGAAATTGACTTCCAGTATAAATTAAATATTGAATTCACTTCCGTTACACGTTTCCGAATCCACTTCCGTTGCACGTTTTAGAGAGAGTGGGAATGTTGAAATCGTAGATGTACCCCCTGCATAACGCACCTGTAGAAGTATAACTCAAAAAATACAATTCTATTAGCAGATTTGTAGAAAAGTTTTATTCAAAAATTATTTTCCGGAAATTCGGTATGTTGTTAAAAGAAAATAACAGTAGCAGTCTTTTGCCATATACGGCTAGCAAGTAATAAATTAAAAAAAAAAAACCAGTTCCTTTGAAAGAATTGTTTAAAGCGTTTTCTCAACAGAGCTACTCTCGAATTTTATTGAGTAAAAGGTAAAGTGCTTCATATAGAAAAAAAAATACGGAGTTATGTTCAAAATGTCCTTAATTCAAAATTAAAGGCTGTATATCAATAGTATTGTAGAAGACTTACGGACTAAATTCCATAGACAAAACTGAGGAATAAAAGACAAATCATAGATGAAAAATTTAAACTACAGTCATAGTAATTTGCATCCGACAGCAGACTCGTAAGCCCTCTGATGACAGAATTGGGAAGCCGCCCGTCGGTGCAGCTATAAGCTGGTCCACCCAAAATGTTATGGTTAGTCAATGAATTGTGCAAACATTATTTATTGAACCCAAGTTTTGCATTAAATTATGAAAGAGAATGAAGCTAAGATCTCAGGCTACAAGATTATTAAATACTTGTGCATCGCAACAGTGTTTTGTGAGTAGCATGAGCGCATTTCCATCGGTAGCTTAAGTCTCTCCATGTAATTACTATACCTATAGATAGTATTTCCCCACCAGCGCACTGCACAGTGGGACGAAACGCCAAAAAAAGTATCAAAATTCCCGCTTCAACTGAATTTTGCTTCAAAAAACTATTTTATGGTATAATTTTACTCGTCTTGAACTCTATTTATAGAATCCACTTTCCTCGCGTGTCTACGTTATTATATGTATCCTGTAGGCAGCGCCAAAGTCGTCACAGTGGCCATATATAGTTGCTTACGTTGGATTTCCGTAGAGGTTTTAACGAAGAAAAACAAGTGAGTAGTAATTTTCATGGTTTTCGGGGGCGATAAACACGAATTTGATATTTATATCGCAATTAACGATTGTTTAACCATATTGTTTGAAAAAATAATGATCAAAAAAATTGTAAATTACAAACGACGTATGATTTTCATAATTTTTGGGGGTGCTAAACACGAATGTGATATTTATTTTGCAATAAACGATTGTTCAAGTATATTGATCAAACAATTATACAACAAAAAAATTTCATGTCACAAACGACGGATGATTTTCATGGTTATCGGGGGCGCTGAACACGAATTTGATATCTTTTTATCAATAAACGATTGTTCAAGCAAATTGTGTAGACAAACATTAAACAAAAATTTTTTAATCATAAATGACGCATGGTTTTCATGGTTTTCGGAGGCGCTATACAAAAATTTGATATTAACTTTGCAATATGTAGGTGACTGTAGGTTTGCAACGCTTTGAACGATTTTTTCGGTCAGCAATGTTTTGTTTGCAACTGTACTATCTCCCAATAGGACAGTAACGATATGATAGCTGATGTTGATGTTAACCCCAATTCTTTGAAGTATGGTTTCCACGTTTCACGCACCCGAGGTTGTTTTGCACATCACCTATCGAATGAATCTTAAAAAATGAAATGTTAGTGTAACATAAACTCTTCATCCATTCATTACGATTAGCTATGATTTTGTTACAAATCATGATCTGAAAAAAAAGAATTTCAGTATCAAAGAAAGTCTTTCAATACATTATGGTTAGAAAATTTTTCTTACAAATCGTCATGTAATATCTAATTTTCCTGTACGGATCAAAATTACATGGAAACATAAAATATTATATTATATTAGATTCATGTATATCTGATCGTGTGGCCATATATGCCATGATGGTGTGTAAAATTTTTCTTCTTTTCTTTTTCTTTTTAATTTGACTTATTTAAAAGATATTAGATTTGATTGCAACGAAAATCTTCATTTTCTACAAAAAAGTTACTTTTCTTACCTAGGGTGGAAGGTGCAACTGGCGTTTTGCGCCTCGGGCCGCACTTTGGGCCCTTGAATCGCTTTGCGCCCACGGGCAGTAAAGAACTTAGCACCCTGCGGGGCGCAAAGTGATTTCGCGGGCCCACAGTGTGCCCATGGGCGCAAAGTGCAACTTTGCGCCCTTGGCAACAAAAACACCGTTCGCACCTCGGGCACAAACATACGAAAACCCCCGAACTTCGGGAGTGCATTTTGTACTTTGCGCCCTAGGTACGAAATAGTATATTTCGTACCTGGTGGCGCATGTCGCCAGGGCGATCCCTGGGCCCGAGGGCGTTTGCGAAGTATTTTTCCTACCGAGGGCGCAGTAAACGACCAAAGGTGACCAAAAACGCCCCGAGGTAGGAAAACTACTATTTTTCCGTGACAATTAAATTAAAATAAAATCATAACGTACATCATAATACATACTTACTTTATTAATTAAGGATAAGGTTTTGCAGATTTAGAAACGTTCGAAGTATTATTCTGCGTTATTTATTATCTAATAAGTTATACCAGGAGCATTATACAAGAAAAATATCTTGGTACGCAAATACATGGTAATAAATTCCACTAAACCAGTACATGTTATTGTTTGATATGTTTATGAAGTGTATACTGTATTAGATACTTTGAATATTTTTACTAGAAGTGTTATTGATAATTATATTGATATTTTGATTTCCAACGTATTATCAAAATTTTTCTACTATTATTTTTTAATAAGTAAACAGAATATAAAATAAAAAATTCGAAAATACCAATTATTATTTAATTTAATAAAAGTAGAAAAAACGCAACGAGTAATTTAAGAAACCTCTTTTACAGCTGAATGATTAGAAACATTTTGATTACTTGTGCCGTATTACCTATTAAATTCATATTCATGTCGTATAAGAATAAGTAACTAGCATTTAGAATGATTCTTTTCAAAAATAAAATCGCGAGAATACTACGAGTTATGTACACATTTGTTTAAGGAATTCTTGAATATCAATACAAATTTATAATAATTTCCAGCTGTCTTTGTATTCACATTTTGTGATATTTGTTTCTTTTACTAAGAAAGAAGTGAAGCATGTACAATTACTTAATCAACATTTACGTAAAACAGTTAACAGTCTTCTTGATGCATAATAATTATAGAATTTCAATATTAAGTATTTACTACACTGACAATCGTATACATATTGAAGCACGGCAACGAACGAGGATATGTATAACCGTTTACATTTGAACTCCGATCTATTACTTTCATCAATACAAAACATAACAAAAAAAAAGTACAGAAGTAACAGATAAAATGATATCATTGCTCGTAAATAAAGAAAGTGGAGACTAAGACAGTTCGTTAAACAAAGGTAATTAACAAAGTAAGTGTGCAATTTTTTCTACGATAGTCAGGAACTTATACTTATCAAATAAAAGTTAATATTTAGTCAACAAATAACAGAATTGTAAAAATCAGCTAAAAAACTAATGAAATAAATGCCATCTGTATTTTGTATACATATGTACTTAGATATAAGTATTAGTTGCTTTGACAGAATCCTTAAACAGTCGTTTTTTGCAAACTTAATCTCAGACTTGTCAGCAAAGTCAAAAACTATGAAATTATGTATAATTTGTATTTTGCAAAAGTTTGGTGTATTATATGATTAAACAATATGCTTAAACAATCGTTTATTGCAATATAGATATCAAATTCGTGTTCAGCACCCCCGAAAACCATGAGAATCATACGTCGTTTGTGATTGGAAATTTTTTTGTTGTATAATTGTTTAAACAATATTCTTGAACAATCGTTTATTGCAAAATAAAAATCACATTCGTGTTCAGCACCCCCAAAAACCATGAAAATCATACATCGTTTGTGATATAAAATTATTTTGTTGTATAATTGTTTGAACAATATACTTAAACAATCGTTTATTGCAAAATAAATATCCCATTCGTGTTTAGCGCCCCCAAAAATTATGAAAATCATACGTTGTTTGTGATTTACAATTTTTAAGTTTATTATTTTTTTAAACAATATGGTTAAACAATCGTTTATTGCAAAATAAATATCAAATTCGTGCTTAGCGCCCCCGAAAACCATGAAAATTACTACTCACTTGTTTTTCTTGGTTAAAACCTCCATGGAAATCCAACGTAAGCAACCAGATACGGCCACTGTGACGACTTTGGCGCCGCCTACAGGATACATATAATAACGTATACACGCGAGAGAAACGGATTCTAAAAAAAGGGTTTAAGACGAGTAAAATCACACCATAAAATAATTTCTTGAAGCAAAATTCAGTTGAAGCGAGAATTTTGTCACTTTTTTTGGCGTTTCGTCCCACTGTGCAGCGCGCTGGTGGGGAAATACTATTTTTAGGTATAGTAATTACATGGAGAGTCTTGAGCTACCGATGGAAATGCGTTCATGCTACTCACAAAACACTGTTGCGATGCACAAGTTTTTGATAATCTTGTAACCTGAGATCTTAGCTTCATTCTCTTTTATAATTTAATGCAAAACTTGGGCTCAGTAAATAATATTTGTACAATTCATTGACTAATCATACTGTTTTGGGTGGACCAGCTGATAGCTGCACAGACAAGCACAATTCTGTCATCAGAGAGCTCACGAGTCTGCGGTGGGGTGCGAATAGTCGAATCCAATTAGAAAAATGTAAGCAGAGAATATAAATAAATGATACAAATGTAATTCATAATAACATAATTACGGTCTACGGACAAAAATTAGAAATTCTGTTCAGAGTACAAATAAATAGTGATAGCGAAATCGAAAAGATACGTAGGATACTTTGTCATATAGACATAACAAAGAGAAGAGGTAATGTGAGAGATAAGAGCGAAAATTTATTCATAAAGGACAAAAACCAATACACACTATAACATTATCTTTTTATTTGATAAGACCAGCAATATCAAAGACAACAAATTTGAAATACAGACACAAGAAGATGAATTCTAAGACAGTATCACTGAAACAAAAAGATTTTAAATAATCTTAAGACTTGAGATCAATATTTTACATGCATATTATAGAACCTCTTCACTTGCTCTCTAGTCGATTGAATAAAAATAAAAGAATAACACTTGTTATTTGAGAGCATCATACATATATCTTTATGGTCGAACTTTTAACGCCCAAGACAGATCCTGATCAGGTCCACTAAAACAAGCAGATGCGAGGACGTTCAAAAAAGCTCGCTGCTAATGAAATAATCATTTACTTAATATTTTTTGGAATTTTTTTGTATACAATGCAGAATTTTAGAAAACAATATACTAAGAATAAACATAAATCTGTAGAAAGAATATGTCAGTTTAAATACTGAGAAAAATAGGTTTGAAAAAATAAAAGGGTATAAATTTAGAATAATGACGAAGTAATTAAAAAATTATGAAGTGAATATTATATTTTTGATATTCTTCTAATTGCAATAGAAAATGAAAAAATGTCTTTATGAAATAGAACAATATGATATGATTGCATTCATAATAAAACAATTGTAATCAGCTCAAAACAGTAAAACTTTGATGGTCATTACCAAAAGCTCTATGTTATTGGACGGATAAAGAGACAGAATTAATAAACACTTAAAAAAATCAGCTCTAAGAATTAATTAAAATAAACTTCGTCTCGAAAAGAAGAGGGTGTATAATGTGTGTTCAGGATTGACTTGCCTTCTATTTAAATCATAAGCCGCTTTAGTTTTGAATAAAGTTTTCCGTTTATATAATAACTTTATACTTCAATACATTTGGCCTTTTCTTTAGTTCCAGTGATTTTCATATATTAAACTTACATTACATCCTTTGCTTATCTTATTATTCCTACCTTTGTATTACTCGCGTATCTCTAGAATGTAAACAAACTTGCACCTCTGCTTTGCGAAGCAGTATACACACGTAGTGGACTTTCGATTACCTTACTAAATAAGTATCATGTATTAATATATCTTTCTATATTATATAGTGAATTCGTGTGGGCTGGAGTAATGACCCCTTCACAGCCCCCCTTGACCCCCCACGCCCTTCCCACATTTATTTGATGGCTATTTGTAACTATGTAACTATGCATAAATAAGGGTAAAAATAAGCTGATTTTCAACAAATTTTCAAAGTATAACTAGCTCCCCCACACCCCTCAACGACCCCCCCTCAACCCTCCACACCCGTCAACGTGCCCCCCACAATTTTTTATTTGCCTCCCCCCAGCCCCCCCCCACGGTCCCTCCACTGCTCCTCCTTTAAAACAAGGGAAAATTATATCGTTTTCTCCGTTATTTAAAACTATTTTGCCCTCCTCCCCCCACACGGC
>JAPYYV010004276.1:0-52312 GCA_030522625.1 Copidosoma aretas
AAGAGTAAATAATCCGATCCGCACTCCGGAAGAGTTGTTCAATTGGGTGTCTGAAGCTCTACCAAATATAACGTGTCGCTATTCAACTAATAATGATTAGAAAGAGGAAAAAAAAAGATTATCAACGCGTTTTCAAAAAGCTATAACGTAAAAGGCACGTTAAGGTATCATTGTATAGTTCCAATTTCTCTTCAAGAATTGGAAGCAAAACAATTCTTATTGTATGAAAAGAAAACTATTGTGAAAATTTTTAAACAAAATAACACTATACGTCTATAGTATAAGAGTAAATGTAAATATTGTACAATGTCACTTAGAACGAAGTACTTATTCACTAATAATGATGTATTAAAATCTTAATAATTAACACTATTCATCTGCTACAATAATATTTTTTATTTCCTAATTTTTTTTATTTCATTACGCATGAGGTTAATTGTGCTTAGAAATATTGTTTAACTAAAGATGTCAAATAATAATTTATAAAACGGAAAGAGAA
The DNA here is from genome assembly GCA_030522625.1 of Copidosoma aretas. Classification (NCBI taxonomy): domain Eukaryota; kingdom Metazoa; phylum Arthropoda; class Insecta; order Hymenoptera; family Encyrtidae; genus Copidosoma; species Copidosoma aretas. The sequence goes on from JAPYYV010004276.1 coordinate 500, forward strand.
GATAAGGGGCAAATAGGGCGTGCGATAGAATCCGCGCGCCTTTAAAACGTGCCGCGCTACATAAATCAATCTATTCCCAATAGTAATAATTAATTCTTCATCGGAAAAAAGTAGTTTTTGATAGGAAATTTGACGTAGAATACGATAGTATTACTAAAAACTCGCTACAAAGGGGGTACTGTAGTTACAAATCAATTGAAACATTTTAATTGTTAATAACAATCTTAAATTGTAAATAATTTTTCTTGAAAGTATTTTTTTCTCAAAGCTTATTCTTTTACCTTTAAAATAAAAAAAAATACAGTCTGTAGCTTAAATAGTACCAATGTTATGAATATTTGAAAATCCCTTCTATAGCCCAAAATCACCGAAATCGCGGAATTTCAATCCTTTCTAGCGTCCAAAATATTGTGAAAAGAAAAAAAAAAAAATCGTGTCTCTTTTTTTTCAATAGAGAACCCGTAAAAAAAGTTTCAGTAAAATCAAAATTGTGTCGGTCAGAAAGATGTTCGGTTTGTAAAAGAACGTCCCACATACGTAATGGATTCCCAAGATATGACTTAATTCTCACAAAAATCTCGGTATTTCTTTCATAATGTGTGCAACTTCCGATGCACTTTCTTTCTTTCTCTTTCGCTGTACAGCAAAGCCACTATCTTTATGTTTACGCTCATTTTACGTCGTTCGTTGAACAGAAATAAAACTTCCTCCAAATGCAAGTAAAAAAAAAGTCAGAGACGCCAACAGTCGGCAATAATAAACAGAGTTCTAACACACTTAATTTTGTTTAACATTGCACGTTTGTTGACGCTTGCCTGAGTTTCTTTATTAATCGTTGCTACCAGAGTCAAAATTAAGAACTTATGGCTGGATAAACATGTTTTCGTTCGATTTTGATTTGATTTCATCAAAACTAACGCTTATTAAAGTGTGTTGCATCAAGTCAGGAGAAATGTTCACACATGCTTTTGTAATCGTATGCTTGATTACTATGCGCTTCATTCTGGCACCGAAAATAGGCTGAACGGGATGCATCGAACCCACGACACAAGCGTGATCAATATTCTTACGTGCATGTGGCCCCCGGCTCCATATATTTATACTAAATAGCGTAATAATAGCAACCAAATAAGAAAAAAATTCGGATGCTCAGGAACCTTACAAACCCTTAGAACAAGTGTCCGATGATGAAGACTGTTTTGTTACACTTGCTAGAGATGTATGCGTTTCACGATAAAAAAGAACTGAATAGAATGTGTATAATATCCCGACGGTTTATACGTGAAACTAAGAAGATTTTATAAATATAACTACCCTAGTGTTATACTAAGAAGGCCCGCTAAGTGTCGGCCACAGAATAAAGTAGCCTCCCTATATGTTATCCAAGTATATGCACACGTCTTAAATCCCCAACCACTACAGCGGGAAAAGCCCCAGCTCTCGCGAAAGACACCGAGCCACGCGCGTATTATATGACACGCTCGGAGTCGCGATACATTCCCGAATGGCTTCTGGCCGGACAAAAAAACAATTGGTCTCCCCAAAAGATGTGGATATGCGAACTAACACGCTTGGAGCTACAGCCACATGTAATGTGATTACTGCTCGCCGGCTTTCCACCCGCTATTATTAGCTAATGGAAAATTTTTCTTAAGCGTACACTGCTCATGATAAATCCCATATATCGATCGCATACATAGCAGGTAGGTATTTAATTTTTCCAGATCTAAAGTACCAGGTAACAGCAAGTGATGCATGCTGCATGTCAAACATCTTATTTTTAATTTTTTAGAGGTGATACGTCGAGAAGTATCATATTTAGATTTTTCCCTCCTCCAAGATATTCTAGTGTCTATTGTCTTATTATTTATCAAAGACAAGATGTTTTCTATCATGTGCTCAAAGGTAAGTATATATTTGAACTAGGGGTTCGATTCATACATTTATGGTATAAATACTGCTGCTGGACTGCACTTCATTAGTAGACCATTCTAATTGTCTAATGCGATTAAAAGCAGCAAGAGCTGAAAGTTCTGCACAGTTTCGTCATGATGAATTATTTTATGAGTGAAATTTATGGTGAAGATACCCCTTACTAAGAGGCTGTTCCGTCACTAGGAGTTGCCGACGAGGAACCACCTCAACTACATACACATTCAATCAAGTTTTTTTTTTTAATTTTCACTTTTTATAATATTATTAAACACAAAGCTAATTTTACGTAAAAATAATTACCAAAGAAAAAAAAAAATCTTCAAATATTTTTCAAAAGACATGATTTTAATAAAAAATAAAATTAATTTTTGTTCCTCAAAACGTCCCAGATGTCTTACCAATTTCACTGAATAAACCTCTGCCATCATTGCCATCAACTTAAAAATTTCTGGAACCAGAGCTGATGGAATATGTATTTTTAATACACCCCATCTTACTCTAAGACATGTACCAGGTTAGTCATTATCTAAATTTTAAAACATATCTAAAAGAATGTATTTCTGATGGAATTTGGATTTTAGGAATTGTTGAAAACAGCCAAGGCTCCCCATCATCATCAGCATCAGTATTATCATGATCATCATCATTATCATCATCACCATCATCATCATCATCATCATCATCATCATCATCATCATCATCATCATCATCATCATCATCATCATCATCATCATCCATAGTAACACAAGTATTTTTTTATTTTTATCATCAGATGGAGAAAGAATACCAACGTGTGTCCCAGCAAAAGAGCGCTTGTACAAAAGCTGGCTGCAGTCTTACCAGAATCCAATCGCTCTTGAAAAGGAGATATCTAAGGAGAGGTAGCTCGCACGTTCAAAGCGACATCAGTATATCGGACGAGTTGTCATACCGCCTACAATTAGTATGTTGAAGCTGACAGAGAAAAAAAAGAGGAGAATATTCAAAAGCGGCAGAAAAATAAAAGAACAGACAGAAGGTAGAAAAATAAAAAAATAAAAAATGTAAGTATTCCCTTAAGAAAAAAGACGCTCCAACTAATTTGCTGATGATAAAAGGGACCACGATAAGAATAATAAAAATATTTAACACACTTACGCGACCCAAAAACTGAAAAAAATCCCAAGTGACGCACAGCAGTAAATACGTACATATGTATATATATATATATATATATATATATATACATATATATATTTATACATCAATATTGTAATATACACATTTTGATAATTGTTCATTGTATGAAAATGTTTCTTATTAAACAATTTAAATAAGATAAATTGATTTGTTACTCAACCTCTTCCATTAAAAAAAATATTTTATTTATTGAGTACTAAAATCTTCAAAACAATTTAAGTTCACAATGAAAAGGAAGAGAAAGTGAGGGCCCCATCATACGCCCCTACCCGTAAGGAACAACCATTGAACTTTGCTCTCTGAATTTCCCGCCGTTTTATTTTACTTCTTTATCTATTTATCAACACATATATACAGATTTTGAAGAGAATTGTGAAGATTATCGACTTCATCAACTCCTCTATCTTCTTTTCCTTGCTTTCGCCGATCGTGTTGAATCATTCTATGCTTCATTGCATACACGGTCTCCACACATAGCATCCCAACACAGATGATGATTTGAACACATCACAGAGCTGTCCTTTGGAATTTTTCTAATAGTGGGGCCACCATTATTATCAAGATTAACAATGCTATTTAAGAAAAAAGACAATAAGACTGATCATTAATAACATTCTATAATTTAACGATTTATAACTAACCACTTATCTGGCGAGATTTTTCCCATTCACTTTTTTTTCCAATCCTTTGACACGTATCCAACTTGCATCTTTTAGTATCTGAGGCAGTAGATGGGTCTGCTTCTCATACGGAATCACACCAGAACTCCAGGAAATCCCATAAGAATCTCCCACAAACCAATTATTCATACAACGTTAATCTATACACAAATCCATCCAGTAGCATGGTGCTTGGAAGAAGTAGACTATAGGCTGAGTATTCTTTTCTTCATAGGTAATTATGGCAAGCTTCTTGACGAAAAAGTCCTTCGATGACCTAAGGAAACCTTGGAAATAAACGGTGTACGTCATAGTCATCTTCTTGTACTGCACTAAAGCTCCCCACCCTAGCTTGCTTCGAAACAGTCAGACACTTTTGCTGCACTGACGCTTATATTTGTACCCTCGCTTAATAGTGGGGGTATACAGTTGTGTGCGCAACTGCCAGATGTGTGCGCAACAGTAGTGGGGATTTGTGATGACTGCGGTTCTACAGTCATTGTGGGCTTGACTGTCCATAAAAAGAGCAAGAGCAGCTTGACAAAGTCAGTCGAGACATCGCGCAAGCTTGCGAGAAGTCTTCTGTCTACATCAGGAGGTAGAGTAGCCAGAGGACCTATCTGGAAGGTATCTCCAAGGAGCATCCGAAAGTTATACATATTACCCGTTCAACCGAGAAGACGTTAAGGTATTTACTTTAAAAGTATGACGTAATTCTTGAATTAATAAGAAATATGATTTTAGAATATTTATCAGTATGAATAATTTACAAAAATCTATTAAAAAAGATGTTATGATGGCGATAAATTTTTCAGAACAATCAGAAATGACAGGTGCTTTAAAAGCAGAAACACCATTACCTATATACCTATCTAATTCAGATGATGAAATCGTTACGAATGACGTATTATCAGAGTCAGAAATCATAAATATATACAAAATCATTAATATCGATAATAAATCAATGTCCTTCAACCATCCTTACAAGGGACGTGAGAGTGAGAAAAATTTTTGTTTCTCAATATGTGAGTAATAATAAAGATAATGTTCATTATAAAATCATTAAAGATTATTTTGGAGAGAGGGAGGAAAAAGAAACATCAACTATTGAATTAAAATCTGACAATGATGATGATGATGATGATGATGATGATGATGATGATGATGATGATGATGATGATGATGATGATGATGATGATGATGATGATGATGATGATGATGATTATGATGATGATGATGATAAGGAGGAAGAGGATGGAAAGGAGGGGGAAAATAAAGAATCATCTGATGAATCAGATTTTGATAATGATGATATAGCAGAAGATAATGAAGTACCGAGAAGGGGAAGCAAGAATCAGACTCTGATAATGATGATAAGGTGTTATCAAGAATCGTATACTATAACGTACTATAAGATTTATAAGTGATATATAATGGGTGTTTCTTACAGATGAGAGCGTAGGTTGGGGATCTTATTCCTTCTCATAAAAAAAATTTGTTCGGCTTAAACTCAAAATTTTTTTTCCGTTAGTCATCATAAAAAGTTAACACTCACACTGCAACTGAGGAAGAAGCTGAAATCATCATTAATATGAAGCAATCTCTCACTGCATGTATAAAATATTTTTATAATGCTAGAAATCTAGCAGCGTATGCGCTACAATATACAAATAGATTATGAGTTAGTAAGAATAATATCAAAAGAGGGTTGGATCTTACTATTTATGCGACTAATGGGGTTCGTGAAATTTTAACTTGACTATTATTAAGTACTGCGGAAAAAATCAAGGGTCTTGCATTTTTGGCAAAGTTATAACATGGTAAAACGGTATACTCGACATTGTTACACAAGGTGAGTGGAGAGCTGCAACAAGATTTAACACGACAAATACATGAAGAGAATAAGGTGAAATGGAATGATATGATATTAGCTTTCAAAGTCGAATAAGAACAGGTATCATATCGAACGAAGGTCATTAAGATATTGATACGTTCATAAACGATGCTTAACGTGTATTCTAATTAAATATGTCCACTGTTCTTTAAAAGTATAATACTATAAAATTTAATAGTGAACTAATCGCTTAATATATCATTCATAAGAATGATGAGGAGATTTACGAAGATATGTATTTCATTACAAAAATGGCTCCAATATATATGTCTACCAACTTAAAAGACTTTTTTTAAAAGAGCATTTTCAGTCTATTATATATTACATAATTCTAGGGGAAAGCATCAGGTTGGAGTCTATCGGAGATAGTAAGTTTAGATATGAACATTAATAAATATAGCCCTATGAAAGAAAAATCATACATCGACTTACATTATAAAATAAAAAACAAAAAGTCTTGTATAAGTGTACAAAACAATGATGTTAAATATTTTACGTGGGCTATCTTATATGCCTAGCACCCCACAGAAAGGCACGCGTATAGGGTTTCTTAATAGAAACAATTTGAACAAGAATTTAACTTTGATGGAATTGATTATCCATTATCTAATAAACAAATACCTCATTTCGAGAAACAAAATGATATCTCAATCAATGTATATATTCTAAAGAGATACAAAAATAAGTATATTACATCACCATGCCATTAAACTACTTCAAAAAAAACTAAACATGGATAAACATGTAGATTTACTCCATATACAAGATTTTTATGTTGATAAAAAGGATAAAGATGCTGAGAAAAATCAGCGAGATGTGGTAATAAAGTTTTACTATGTAAGAATAAAAAATTTATCGAGATTGATTGAAAAAACAAAAATTAAATGATCGAATTGTGTTTGTGATAGATTTTTTTATTTTTTTATGAGTAAAGATCGCCTTAAACAGCATAAAGGTAGTTGCATACAACTTATTAAAAGTAAAATAATATTACCGGAAAAAGAAAAAACAATTCTTAAATTTAACCATTCCAAACATAAAGAAAAAGTACGTTACGTCATATATGCTGACATTAAATGCATCCTTAAACCTATTGAAAATGATATTCGAGCATTTCAACAACATCAAGGATATAGTATTGTTTATTATGTCAAGTGCAGTTATAATGACTTCCATTTTTATTATGAAAGCTGCAGACAAAAAAACGAATCAGAAATGACTCCAGCTAAATGGTTTTTAAAAACTTCTTGATTTGGCGTGTAAATTTTTATCGGACACCGAAGCCAATGTATCTTACTCCTGATGAATGGAAAGATTTAAAGCATGCTAAAGCTTGTAATATTTGCGATAAAGATTTTAACTTCGGTGAAAAGAGGGTTCGAGATCAATGTCATTTTACAGGAAGGTAAGTTAATAAATAATTTCTTTATATTAAAATCTGTTCTCATATAATTTTAAATTATTTAAGGTTCAGATGTGCTGGTCATGAAGCTTGTAATATAAATTACCAGGATTAACGATTACTTCAGTAATATTTTACAATCGCACTGTTTACGATTTACATCTTATTAATAAAGAGATTGCTACTTCTAAAAATATCATTGGGCGAACAACACTAATTGCAGAGAATAAGGGAAAGTATATATCATTTACGAAACATACACTTAGGAGTGATATTTCTTCTAGATTTATAGACTCTCTTTGATTTATGGCTACTTCTTTGGAAAACATGGCATTAGATTTAGAACATCTGCACATTACTGACAAAATTTTTTCTGAATATAATTATTCTTTAAATCAGATCGAATTATTGTTTAGAAAAGGTGTGTATCCGTATGACTATTCTAGTTCATTTGAAAAACTTAAGCAAGAGTGGCTACCATCTCGAGCTGATTTGTATAGCAAGCTGTCTAATAATGATATTGCAGATTCAGAAGATCAGCATGCATAAAATTCATTGACTTCTTTTAAAATTAAAACTTTTGGTAAATATTCTGATTTATACCTAAAAACTGATGTTTTTCTACTAACTGATGTCTTTGAAGATTTTCGCGCTACATGCTTGTAAGCTTAAGAATTAGACCCAGCTCATTATTATACTAATTCTGGACTAACTTGGAATGCAATGCTCAAGAATACTAAGATTAAACTCGAACTCTTAACAGATATCAATAAGTTGTTATTTATTAAAAGAGGTATAAGAGGTGGCATAAGTCAGTGCTCCAACAGATATGCTAGGGCAAAAAATAAATATATGACTGAACGTTATAATTCAAAAGAGAAAGATAATTATATCATGTACTATGATGCTAATAACCTTTACGGATGAGCGATGATATAGTATTTACCATAAGGTGAATTTCAATGGGTTAAAAATATGAACAAACAAGATTTTTTTGAAGTGTCAGATACCAGTGATATAGGGTATATATATTTAAAGTTGATTTAGATGATCCTTGGAGTATTCATAATAATCATAAGGATCTACCATTTTGTTCCGAGCACTCAGCACCACCTGATTCGAAGTATGAAAAACATATGACTACGCTATATGATAAAAAACGATACGTCATTCATTACAGAGCATTAAAACAAACTTTGGAGAATGGTGTTATTTTAAGGAGAGTTCATCGTGCGTTACAGTTTAAACAAAGAGATCGGCTAAAAATGTACGTCGATCTCAACACTGAAAACAGACAGAAAGCTAAAAATTAGATTAAAAAGTTGTTTTTTAAACTCATAGTTGATGCAGTTTACGGTAAGACTACGGAAAACAAAAGAAGACGAGTAGAACTTAAACTTGCACACAAGTGGGAAGGAAGATTTAGTGGAGAAGCTCTCATCGCTAAGCCAAACTTTTATAGTCGAACGATATTCACTACAGATCTTGTAGCTATTCAATCAAATCGAACTGAAATAGCCATAAAAAAGCATATACGAGTATATATATAGGGATTTAGTTTTTTAGATATACCGAAAATGCCTATATATGAATTTCATTACTCATTATTGAAACGAGAATTTGAAAATAAAAGTAAACTTTCATACACGGATACAGATAGTTTGATTTATAAAATTCAAGATATAAAAATATATGAAGTTATCAGAGAAAACATGACAAGGTTTGATACATCAAATTACTCAGAAGATAATCCGTTTTAAATAGAGTGAAAACATAATATAATGATTGGATGAATGAAACATGAATGTTATGGTAAAATTATTACCGAATTTATTGGCTTACGAAGTCAAATGTACTGTATATGTTTCGATAATGATAAATCGATAAAAAAAGCAGAAATAATAAAAACTATGGTTGTTAATTCCAAAATTTCAATTAATGACGTCTTTAATTGTCTTTTTAATGAAAGGAAAGTAATATGTGAACAGTAAAATATACGCTCAATACAACACGTTGTGCATACGGAAAAGCAATAAAAAGTAGCTTCAAGTCACCTTGATGATAAGCGTCATTTACTTTCAAATAGTACAGAAACTCTACCATGAGGACATAAATCTATACATGATGACGGGGACGAAGCAATGCTTCAAATACCAATAAAGTGGGGAGTGGGAGAATTTATTGGAGATATTGTAGATGACGTGGTGGGTAAAAGAGAGAGAACAATTAATAAAGGGGGTGAAGAAGTAAGATGAATAATTTGAGAGGGTAAAGGAGCGAGGAAACCGTTAGAGAAGGTACATAAGCAGCTTGATTCGACTCTTTTGAGCATTTAGTTATCTGACGATTTTGAGAACGGGAAACCTCTGTACATGCGTTTGAGACTCCAGTAAGAGGTCTTGTAGTCGTGGTAAGTATGAAATTTACTGTTTCATGATAAAGGTTTGACTGTAACTAACAATAGTTATTTTTTCAGAAAACGGATCAAACGGTACTCAATCGTATTGCTAACACCACCCACTTGCCGACGAAGAAGATATCGGGGCTAGAGGTTAAAGTCAAACATTTAGTGACTGAGCTGAAGTGTGTAACAACAAAGTTTGGCCGTAAATAGTTATAACCATCAATAATGAGTTTTAAATATTTCTACCTGATCGAGTATCAAAAGTTCTCGTAGATAATGATGGATTTTTATTAAATTCTGTTTTTTGGCTAAAAAAAGCCTTTTGTTAATAGAATATTTCTGTGATAGCAAATTTGAATTTGCTCAATTACGTAAAATGTATAAGTCAACTTGTTTTTAAAATTTTACTCAAACGTATGAATTTATTAATAAACAAATAGAGAAGGACATGGAGTAGTAATATGGTAGTTAAACCACACAGATGAGGGCGGTGAACGGTGCCCTTGCCCCTTTTGTTTAAATTATAAATTAAATATCAGATTTATTAATCCAACTAATTTGAAAACTATCAAATCCAACCCATTTAACATATATTTGATTACCGCGTCTTTTAATAACTTTTTCCACGAAATATATGTCTGAATATTGAGTTTTTAAGAGCTCTTGTTCATAGATACCTATGTTGATGACTAAAACTATAGTAGCTCTACTTAAAACTGTCAGTATATCCGATCAAGTTATGTGCCGCAGCCCTGTTGGTTAAACCAACATAATCAAACGTCATTACTCTCGCGCAATTTTAGAGTTTTTGCTTTTGTTGATAGTTGAATAGTTCTTGACTAATTAAGTAAACACTTTATCAGCTGAATAGTCACACCTTTCGTCCAAAAAAAATTTGGTTTATTTGGTATTACACGATTGCAATGCCTCAGAACTATACGACTTTCCACTCTGGTGGCAGGGCCCACCCTGGTTACTTTTGAATTCTGATCATAGTTCTACAATATCAACCAAACCCAAAATGCTCTTTGCTGTGTCTGAATTCGACGAGCTAGAGATGTTTACAAGGTTATCATCACTATCTCGCCTAAATCCTGAAGCAACATGCTGTCTGCGACCTATAACGTGAATTAGATACGTCAATGGTGATCGAAACTCCTTACCTTCTTTTTTAACGATGGTTAAATTGTACGAAGCCAAAAAGATAGTACTTTGATACACTTCCTGAAACCGAAGATGTTGTTCCTGTCTAACGCAAAGCCATTATCCAAGTCGCATTATTAGAATAAGTACAAGACATTTTTTGGTCAGAAATTTTGGATTATAAGAGTAAGGGGCAGGTTAGAGTATTTTCATCTAAGTTTTGAGCTCAAGTACCCACCGGCTTATCCCTGTCAATCAAATCTAAGTCGATTACTTATTCGCCATGCTCATAATTCTGCCTACATGGTGGTCTTGCCTTGACACTAAGTACAGTATCACGATAGGTATATATCTTGAAAGAAAACAGATTGGTAGTGACTAAGTTAAAATTTTGTGCTTCTTGTCAAACGGTAAAGCTCCACCCAATAAATCAAGTGATGGAAGATCTGCCTCGTGACAAAGTTATTAAGTGACGACCATTCTCCAAATCCGGCCTAAATTATGCCATTCCGATCAATGTCCGTTCTACCGAGGGTCGTGAAAATTGCTCTTGTAACGGTTATATTATACTTTTTGACTATTTTGCCACGTGAACTGTTCACCTAGAATCAGTAAGTGATTTAACGTCTCAGTCATTTATGACAGTCTTTCGTTAATTTATTGGTTGCCAAGATCCATGCCAGCATTTGTTTAGTAATAAAGCTACTACACTTTATGGTGCTGACAGTGATATTATTGCCATGTTTAGTAAGGCTTCCTAATTCTATCATAAGATAGCTGAGTTGTTGGCAAAGAATGGTACTGATGTGGGTTTCATCCCTCCAAATGCACTTCTCTGTAGGAACTTGTGTACATAACGGGTTATTAGAGAGTATACTCTGTCTTCTAAAGAGCATTGAACGTTGTTAGTTAACATCAAGGCCTGTCTGAATTCTTGCCCTCTCAATCCAATTAGTTCGGATATAGATAACCTACAAGTCTTTACTTAACTGCACTTCTTATTCTGTGAACCCTAATCCTTCATATCTGATAAGGTCTTCTTGATGGTTCCTGATAACCGCCTCAGTCGATATCATCCGCTTCCAAAAATTACAAATTATATTTTAAAACGTCGGACAGGAAATACTTGTAGCAGTTGCAGGAAAAATCAAATAAAGACTGGTGAATAACGGCTTGAAAATTGGTTAAACAGTTATTTTGTGAAACCATCGATATCCTCCTTTAAAATGGTCCTCAGCTTGAGTCATAGATGTCAATCAAGGCCCTTATGATATTTTGCGGGCTGTCACTGTGAAAACTGCAACCTTAATTCTTCGAAGGCATGTCTCCCGACTATTTCCCTGTATTTCGACGATAAACCGTCTCAGCCTTCTCGAAAAAATGCGAATAAGAAATAATGTGACACATTATGCGCAAAGGCGGGCGAAATGTTGGCATCTCGAACATATTCCTCTACTTAAAAAATAATTAGGACTGAGCAGAGCGGTCAAGGTGAGTTTACAGGATAGAGAGGGAAAAAGAGAGAGTGCATAAAAAGAAAGTGGCATTGCTGCACAGCGGAAACTTGGATTTTTTCTCCACTAGTTTTTAATAAAGCTATCAAAAAAATTTTTGAAAATATTTAATGCGTTAAAAGTTAGGCACTATTGTTTATACGATTTACAAGATTATGTATAAACAATAGTATTTACTTTTTGACGCATTGTATATTTTCGAGAATTTCTTCAATAACTTTCTTTAAAATCGTTTGAGAAAAAATTCAAGCTCCGAAAACTGTAAATCTTGTGGAAAAAAAAGTTTTATAACTTTTATCAAGTCTGTTTTTATATTTAAAAGTACCAGAACATGCAGTATGCAGAAATTAAAAAAGAAAGATATTTTATCACATTAATTCTTCTTTTTGGTATGCAATTAATTTTATTGCTAGTAAATTATATTTATGTACTTTATTTATTATTACAAATTTAGTGCTATGTATGGGTTATGAGCGTTTTCAAGCAGTTACTTGGAGCTTAATGCCGAAATATTAGTTATGTACAGGAATTAGTAACTTGGTGCTAAAGAATGTGGATGAATGTATTGAAACGGTTATATATCAATATTTTTGTAACTTTCTGTTACTGTCATGGAAAAGCTAGTCAAAATGATATAAATATACATTACGGAGGAAGGATAAAGTTGCAATGATAAAATTATATCTTTTTGATCTTGTAGGGCGCATACATAAATATGTACATTCTCATAATTAATGATGGTTATTTACTGTCTGAAATATGTTAAAGATTGTATTCGTTTGGATAAAGTTAAAATTTTTTAATATCAAACAAATTATTTGAACTAATATAATGCTGATGCCTAGATAATACACGAAATATTATCCTGGCCAAATACAACTAGAGCATAACTATATTGAGAAACACTAATTGCATACATTAAATGCATACTTAATTCACCGAATAAAGGTTACAATGTTTGCTACCATCGCTCCAAAACAAAATTTAGATATTATGTATAAAGGTGAATTATTTGATGGTAGCAGCATAGACAAATACAGATACTAGATAGTCCTCTGAGTATTCTAATTAGATTGGCAAAATAATAAATAAGACTTTAAAAAATACTGCGACCGATATGGTAAAATTATAGTTTAGAATGCAGTGAACAGTGTAAGACGGAACCGTTTTAACTGGCCTTTTTCTTTACCTCGTGTGTAAACATTGTATACTCTCTGTTGAGCTTACTTAAATTGTGTTTTATATTAACATTATTTTTGTACACAAAAATGAAAATCATTTTATGAAATTTTCATACAAACCTGTTCTATTCATGATCCGAAATTTGAACTTGATACCATAAGCCTAGAAATAAATCCTGGCTTGTGGACCTTATTAAGGCAATAGGCTTTGAAAGAGTGGCTGCCTGCGATGTTGTCTATGTAAAGTATGCAGATACTAAAACGCATCAAGACCCCCTTTGTATTATATTTAATTGGAGCATAAGTTGTTGGTATAGGTCTCTTCGTCTTGAGCAAAATACCTTATTTTATTTACTAGAACAGTTTGATTACCTTTGTCTGATTCAGTGACTAATACATTACGGTTTAATTTTAAAAAAGACTTTGTAATCTCATTATGATGACCAAATACGAGTATGATGTGTTGTAAATATTGATAAGATAGTTTTTTAATGTCACCAAAAAAGAATACCTAACAGAACAATGCACATCCTTACTATGAGACTAAGATTACAACAAAAATTGCATGAATTTCTAATATTTGACCATTATTGTGTTGTGAAGGTAAGGGGCAAAGTTAGACCCAAGAATTTTTTGAAAATTTCTAATTTTTTCCGATTTTTCACTCACAATAATAAAATGAATAGTATCAAAAAATTTGGCAAGGATGTAACAAAGAGAGGCAAACAGAGTTGTACTGTAATTAACAGTGTAGTTATTGTTGTGTTTGCTACGTGGGCTATTGCAAGCGGCACTTGCGAAAGCGAATAAGGGTTGAAAAGGCTATGGCACAAAACAAGGATGATAGATCTGTTATAGCAGTGTACGTCCTCCAGCTGGGTCATGAGTTTGTCTTTGAAAAAGATCGAACTTTGGACCGGGAACAGAACAGGTTCAAATGTTAGTTTACTAAAATGATTTTCATTACTGTGTACAATAATGAAGGGAATACAAAACTTGATTTAAGTCAGCTTGATATAGAGTATACAATATGTCCAGCTAAAAAATTTTTTATCTTACACCATTCACAGTGCTTCAAAATTTAATTGTACCATTTTAATTATATTTTTGTCTCGTAGTCTCATCTCTTACGTTGTTTATCTAATGAGAATACTTAGAGGACTTGCTAGTATCCTTGTTCCACTATGCTGTTACTATCAAAAGACACAGCTGTACACATTTATACATAATTTATGACGTAAGTTTCTAAGTAATTTTAGTAATCTTTGTAAGTTTTACTTGGCGAATTACTTATATTTTGTTGGTATGCATTCAAGGTTGTTTATTATTGTTATGCTCATATGAGTTATTGTCAGGATGATACGTTGTATATCATCTTGGCATCAGCATGTATATGTATATGATTTGTTTCAACTTTCAAATTGTAACTGAAAGCTTTCTCCGTAATGTGTGTACAAATTTCATTGACTGGCTTTTTGATAAAAAAACAAAAGTTAACCGAAATATTGATTGTCAATCGTTTCAATAAATTATTAGTCATTCTCTAGCAGAAAGTTATTTAATTTCTTTACATTTATTTGTCAGACTAAGAAGCAAGTAATTGGCCTCAAAACTACATAGTAACGTATGTTAACGGTTGAATTTTTAACTTGCTGTGAAAAAACAAGCATCATATGTATTGAATTAATATACTCAATCAGCAAGTCTTGATAGCGTGTAGCAAAAAGAAAATATTGCAGGCAACGTTAGCAAGCCAAACTAGCTGCAGCTATATCTAGAGGCCATACTTAATCAGTTTTATTAGCGAATAGCAAGAGAACGACAAAACATCCCTTATTATCGCAAGAGCGCAAGCATGACTAGTGCCTCTCTAAATGCTTTCTCAGGAGTCAAAAGTACTTTATGCCGTACTTTCACGATCGCCTATAACTTCGTGAGAGTTGAAGAAGTATAATCTTTATTATGAGTGTGAAACATTAAAAAAGCGTCGATAACACCCATCAAGACGGGAAAAAGGCTCTAGTCAGATACCAACAACAAACAGCTTGTTAAGCGATCAGAAAATCTGCTGAATCTTTGACAAGGCTGGCCATGTGCAACTCTAATGCAATCCAAGTTTAATGACTCGGTGTTACTGTCATTTGCTGTATCCAGTCTATTTATCTAAGGTTAATTCTTTTGTCTAATTTTATCTGTAAGCCAGCAGCTCGTGATTCATTAAAAACAGAAGCATAAAAACTTAATGCAAAGTTTTAATGTCTACTGGTCTCTTACAGGTTTCTACAGTCACTTGCGCCTGCTTCAACGTTTATGTATGCTTTTCTAGAAATCACAAAAGTAAGCTCTATGACGTTAAGCCCCCTCATACACTGCGCTGTCTGACCTTAAACCGTGCTGTAATTTTTCGGCACAAAGAATACTAGCTTAATATTTATGTAAAGAACAAAACTTTTGCTTGAAACTCTCTTACCTTTGCATACCTGAAAACGTAGATAAGAAGATGCTAGAGAGACTATCTTGTTGCGAACCCGCCGTAATGTACTGCCCAATGGACGTCAGATCCCATTAGTTTTTGCCTCGCAGGATCTGGACTCTTGTCTTATTGCGAGAGAGCACAGGCCTGAGAGAATCTAGCTAAATGAGGCGATAAAAATGGCAAAGAAGGAAAAGAGCCATCCATGCGATGCAAGAATAAACATAAACAGGGACGACTATAGCTGCTACTGTAAAATCCAAGTTGCCTCTCTCTGTCTTTATCCGTTCATAATATGGTAGCAGCTGTCTCGGTCACTATGGTGATTGATGACGTCAATTTTACCTTGATAACGATCATTTCCAGTGATGAATTTATATCTTAGAACTAAAAGTTCTGCGCCATCAATAGGAAAAATAAAATTCGCCACTGATGTACATCTTGCCAGGGAGATTATAACAGTCCCTTGGACGTTGCTTTGCAAGTGCCATCAGTCGAGATAACAACGCATTGTGCGAGTCGTATGCTTACGAAAAAGCGATAACATGTAGAAAGGTGGCTATAACATTTCACAGCATTTGTGAAAAGTGCCAAGTCTCGTGTCAAGTCTCTTAACATAGGTTACTGCAGTAAATGCACGACTTAGGTACAACATAAATTTGTCATGCAGGACTTTAAGCAAAGAAAATACTGCTGTAAAAAAAGGATGTCAACTTTAAGTCTCGAAGGCAAAAGAGCAAGATCGCTGATCTCGTTAGACATCCAGGCACTGGTATCTCGCTAATAGGTAGAACGGCAAAAGGTCGATGCCAAAATACATGTAAAAACGTCAATGACGCTGATATTGTGTGTGCGCGAGCTCCTAACTCCTGCACAGTTACTTCTCTGTGCCAGGAAAACCAAGCAGATAGTTCTTATGAGGTCATTTTTATTAGATTATTAGGTTATAGCTGGGTTATTGATAAATTATCTATGTAGTATTTATTGGACAGTGAAGTTGCAATCTAGCTTTCGGATTATAAATTAATTTTCATAAATTTTGATTTCAACGATTGAAAATATAAACAGTAGTATACATATAATTTCTTCGATATTTCTACACCAACGTGAATGTACTGCTTGGCGCAATAAAACCTTTTTTTTAATTTTTATTAGCTTAGTAATCATACAAATAAATATATCTCATTCAATTGCATCATATAATCGTATAATAGTCACGCGTCCCACAAGAGGACAGAATCGAGCTACTCTACTTGACTTAAATATTAGAACCATTTTAACAAAATGTATTCTTCTTATCTAAATCTTTTCTATTGGTTATTCACAATAAAACAATTTAAGTGTTATAATTGCATGATACAATTTGAAAATTATGATAGAGAATCCATTTTCGTAAAACTTTTTATATAACTGCTGAATTAAAGCCTATAAGGTTGTCGAATAAGAACGAAGCATAAACAAATAATAGAAGACAAATAATCCATTCTATACAAAGTAGATTAACTTACCTAGTTATTACTAAAAAAAAGGATATGTAAAGAACTTACAATGAAAGAAATCGCTGAAAAATTTTCCTGACAGTGTACTATACTTAAAGCTAGGATTTAAGTGCCGGAAAAAATTTAAAAACATCGCTCATCGTGCAGTAAAAAATCACAAAACGTTCAATATTAAATGTCAAAACGTGTAATAAAAATGCTTTGTTTTATTTCTCATATTTTATGGAAACTAATATTCATATGTATTCCTTATTTATGCTCATTAAAACTGTATCTTTTATCGTTTAAAAGGTATTTATAAAATGGAAAGATCTCATAACTTTAACAATAGATATAACAAAAATTTTGGAATGTTGAATAAATATCAAAAAAATACATGTGTAAAATATCCCGTTAATATGAGCTAATGCGACTCAAAAACATAATGATATCATTTAGTAACCATGGACATCTACATCAAAATCGCAATATGTAGTAACGTTAAATGTGCGATCCCCTAATAAATGTGTCGTAACACAAGAATCTAAGATTTAACTATAATACAATTGTACAATTGTCAAAATCTAGGAAAAACTATAAATATTCAGTCACTATACCACAAAAGATAATCGACGTAGTAGCGATTTTTATTTCATAATCATTTCGTCAATAACATAAGCAACAAAATTTTATAGACTTAAAAAAAATTTTGTCTGTATGCATGTATTCGTTTTCTTTCGCTGTGTCTTACGTTTAAATTTATTAAACAAGGATTAAATTAAGTGGGCTGAAATTTTTTTCACTATTGTCCTGAGCTTTATGATAGTCATTTAAACGACTAAAAAAAAACAATAAGAATCTTTCTCTTTTTTTTGCTACTTCTGACGAGTTTTATCGTACTAATATGGTTAACTTTATATACATAATAGGTGCAATATCTAATTCTATAAATATACAAGATAAAAATGGCTAATATTTTTAATTATAATGTAATTGAGTCAAGGTATTAAGTCGGCTCGTCATCTATATATGGTACATGTATTGAATATTTTATTGCAAAATTCTATTGAAAGTTATCTAAGGTATCACTTACTCCGACAATAGTATAGCTGGTGCTAAATATCATGTGACTTTTTTCATGAATTTTTATTGTTTAACTTTTCAGATACCGAAGCTTGCCAAAAAATTTTTAAAATAACTTTAATCTTTTCCAATCAACGTCTTATTTGAAATTTATTGGTCTCACTCTCTTCCGTCAATAAATCAATTGGGATCCATCACGTGAAACATTGCAAGAACGTGCAGAGGTTTCCTAGAAAATTAAATTGGTCGTATAGAAATACGTAAAATAGACAAAAAATTAAATATTCTGGGAAACCTATCCAAGTTTCTGCAATTTTTTCCATTATGACTGTCAAGAAATTTTTTGAAGGATCAGACTAAGCCCAAGCAAATTAAAATAAAATATAAATAGAAAAATTTCAAAGTTATTTTTTGTTTTTTTTTAAGCTGTAGTATCTAAAAAATTTACTAACAGAATTTTATAAAAGATATCTCAGAATAATTAGCTTGAGCTATATCATTGTAAGCTTTAGTGACACATATAATAACTTTTTATAAACATTTTTAATAAAACATTCAAAGTTTGTGATCTACAGGAATGTTAAGCCCTCTTGCAAAAAAAATTAGTATCTGTACACATTTGATCAATCATAAATAGAACGTTACGTGAACTGAAAAAAAAACTTTAGGTTCATTGATGTATTTACTTATTATAAAACATAAAGTTCAATAAATATGCATCATATTAAATTAAGAACTTTAAACTGTGGTAAATCGTGAATGACACTACCGCCGATTTTACACATATATTAAACTGTTACGTGGATTTGTGGTCGGTTGGGTGAACGCGAAATAAGTACACAGTGAGGACTAATAACTTCTTATTATTACTCCTTATGACCGAGGGAAGAGCCAAGGGTAGCGCGGTAATCATGATGCACATCTGCCAGTCTCGAGAGTCCCGAATCTTTTTCTTCTCCTCTACTCTCTGACCCGACTCAAGAGTTCCGCTTCTCCTCTCTCTTGGTCATACGACCCTATGTCAGGTGGTAGGGTATGTACGTATTGGTATGCTAAGTATACCGTACGCTACTGGTCCGGGGCCGTGACGACGTCGTCCTCGACGGTGATTTTCCTGTATGTTGAGGGTAGGTGTTTGAGTAGTGTTTGTGTTCTGTTGTTTATATTGTACGCTTTCTCTTTAGGGAGTAAAGAGGTAGTCATTTTCTGCTGATCCTCGTTTCTCCTAAGGATTAGTTGTGCTGTGTTTTGAGTGTATACATTTTTTCTTGTTCATGTACGCACTTTTCCCTCTTTTATAACATTTGTGCAAAATCGCAAAATCGTTTTATGTACTAAGATTACATTATAATTTTTATACATGGTTTTTGTTTCTTTACATATTTTTTTTGTTACATTTTTCCATATTGTGGGTTTATTATCATATTCCTAAAGTTTCTTGTACATCATCCGTATTTTATATGCAAATGTAATATTGTATAGTTCATTAGACGTCTTTTCTTATATTTATACGCTTAATCTTAAATAAAAAACGATTACAATTTGGATAGTAGTATATGTATCTCAATATACAGATATATATTTACATATATATACATATTAATTAATTATCATAAGTAAACATTGAAGAATTATATTTCTTAAGAGTTGTGTAGCAGTACATCTGCCCTTTTTCAAATAAAGTATGCATCAAAATATACATGGTAGGTGTATGCATCAAGTTATGCAAAGTATATATATATATATATATATATATATATATATATTAAAATTATTATAAAGGATGTCCATGGCTAAGGCGTTACTGCGTTAAATTTACATTACTAGTTTTTTTTTTGTTAGGATTTTCAAGCAATTATAGATTTTAATTTTAGTATGTTAGTTATTCTATTATTTTTTTTAGTAATATTATTATCATTATTCTGATTGTTATTCTTGCCAAGGATTTCGTTGTTGGACTGTAATGCTGTTTCTTTTTTTTTTAATTTAAGTGCGCGTTCATGGTTTGTTGTTTTCAAGCTTTTGTTTGACGGCCATACGCTTCTGAGTTTCATTGTCGGCCTGTTGTACAGGTGTTAGATGTCCCTGCACCTGGATGACGATAAGCTCTATCCTGGCTCTTTCTTGTTGTATTAGTACCGGTCGTAGTGCTAAGCTGTCATCTGGTGCCTTCCTGCTGGTCCCAGTGTGTCTTGTACATGTAACTATTCTATAATAGATTAGTAGAGGGGCCCCGCATCGGTAGAGGCACTTCCATATTTGCTAGTAAGGAGAAATAGAAGGCGCTCGATGTAGCTACAGTATTTTGCACCCAGTATGCTGGTGTTGTAACAATATGCACTCATGTTGCTCTCTTCAATTAATCTCTTTTCTATGCAATTTTATTTGGCATCCTCTCTTACATATGGTATTACTTAACTTAATTTATTTCGATCCTTTGTATAAGTATGAATAATCTTTTTTTTGCAACTGTTTATGATATCCTATTATTATTGTAAAAATTATTCTTATATGCTATGACGCTTTAATCATATTTTGTTTTAGTTAACGATAGAGGATGTGTTGATTGCGCAGATGATTATCTTATATTTGATTTGCTTGATGTCTATCTACGATACTCATCGTTATTCTAGGTTTTTTTTTTTTTTTCTTTTTTCTAAGAAAGGAAATAAATTTGTCTGAGTCTGCGTAGGTTTTGAAAGATGTTTTTTTTGAGGGGATTGGTAAAACAGTTGTTTTTTTTCGTTTGCCGTTAGAGGTTTTGTATTATCTTAATAAAATCTTTGCTCGACTCATTTTTTCTGCGGACGAATGCTCTTGTTCAAAGATGAGTTTGGTGTATCATCGATACTTTTCATTATCGTTTGGCGAGTTGTTAATGATTTTCTTCTTTGTATCACTGCACATTTTTCTTGCCATGACGACTTCGACATTTGGTGACGATGGAGACTGCTGCTCTGGTCGTAAGGCTGGAATTATTTTCGGCCGTGGGTCGATTTATGGTTGCTGTGGACCTTTCGTGATTATACACAGGCGCATCTTGTTTAGGACGTTTTAACTGCTTTTATGAGAGCAAAGAATTATTTTCTTTAAAATTTTTTTTCTCTATGTAAGTATGTACGTCTGATGCGTATATCGTATTTTTTTAATTTTTTTGTTCTTAGTCTCGTTTACAGTTATGATGATTTTTTTTGTTTTTAGAACATTTAGTTCTATCTATAACTATTTAATCTGGTTCTAATAAACCATCATCTGATCGTACTCTTCATTTATGAGCGAAAATATTGTCGATTTTCTAGGGTTAATGATGATGAACCTCCTTTGTTTTCCGTTGGTTTTTTTTTTTTTTTTGGGTGAAGGTAACTTAGGTAACTGGGGTTGTTCTGAAGGAATCTTAGTAACGGGCTATAATTAAGTGACCGGTTTATAAAATAATTTGTCTGTGAAATAATTTGTATGTGCCAATATCCGTCTGTACGTCATGCGTTTTCTCGTTAGGTGAGTCAGGTATGTTGTACGGCGGCCCTCCGTTTTTATAACTAGGATTATTACGACCGTAATTTCCATTATTATTATAATTATACCTATTATTTTTGTATTAATTATTTTGTTATTCGTAGCGCCGCCCATTTCGCTTGCTCCTATTGTAACCGTAGCGGGTGCTATAAATCTTTCTTTCGTAGCCGCCGTAAGGGTTATTCCAGTTTTGCGGGTACGTACTATAACTTCTATTATTATTATTTCGCGCATTGTTAAAATAACCTCCTTTCTGGTAATTCTGATTGTACCGGTAGTGTTTTCGCATTCTTATGCGATTTATTTTTCCCTATCGGCGTCTCTTATCAACGTATGACATTCGTTTGTGTTGTGATTTTTGTGCTTACAATACGTGCAATTTTTGTCCTGTTTCTATTTTTTATCTCGAGTATAGGTTTGACTCGTAGTTATCGTTTGCTTCCCATTCCGGTGAATCCGTTATACAGGGTGGGCCATTTTAATCTTCGCACCTGAATACGTATGAGAAGGCGTTTAATCATAATTAATAAATGTTTTCTAGTTTAACAAATTGAAAATGGTAATATAAATTAAAGAGTCTTTTGTTTGAGTGAATTTTCAGTAACGGCTGACTATCATGCTAATTTCTCCTTCTGTACCTAACAATTTTTGTTGAGGCAATTTTTCGATAGGTGGCTTCCCTAACGAAATATTCAATCTCGTAATTAGGAATGGTTTGTCCTTGTAAGGACCGCTTAAGGTCAAAAAAAAAAAAATTGTTGATATCAATTTCGACGTAAAATTTCCCGCTCTTTCAGAATCCGTTATCGAAAACATGGGTTTCCGTTTGAAAAATACGACTTGACCTCAAAATGACCTTGAAAATTAAGGTCAAGATCAAATTTAAGGTCACCATCCGTTGTCCCCCTCTGTACCTAACAATTTTTGTGAGGGTTATTTTTTGATAGGTGACTATCCTCACGAGATATTCAGGTGCGAAAATTAAAATGGCCCACCCTGTATATATCTGGTTATAATTACGTGGTAATATTTTTTCGTCTTGTAGTCTTACTTCGGTTACGCCTATGTAGGCATTTCGTCCTCCCGGAGTAGTGTAGCGTAGGGAAATTAAGCTTTCTACTTTTAGCGCAACTACTACTGCTTCGTTTAATGATCTAGAAATATGGCATGTTACATTGTAGTTATACGGGGCCCGTAGTCCGTCGCAAAATTGTGTTATCGCTTTTTTTTCGGCGCTATCTTTTAGTGCAAATTTTTGTGTAGGAGAATAAGTTGGGTTTGAGTCATAAAGTGGTATCATCCTACTATTAGTCTCGAGCGTCCTGAATCTTCTTTTTCTCCTCTACTTTCTGCCCCGACACAAGAGTTCCGCTTCTCCTCTCTCTTGGACATACATCCCTATCTGAGGTGGTGGGGTGCGTACGTATTGGTATGCTATGTATACCGTACGCCACAAATCCATACAAAATTAGTTTCGCAAAAAGAAAGTATTAAAACTTGTTGCTTATTTAAATATGTACGATTAATATCTTACCAAGATATAACTTATTGTTTTTTTCATAAAACCTAGTATTCTATATTACTAAATTTTATTTGCGGCTGCTCTGCGTGCGGCTAATTTCATTTTAAATCTATATTATAAAATTTATTAACTGGATATTTTATAATAAAATAATATATATTATGGATAATAAACATGTAATAAAATGAAAAGTATAAGAAAGATGAATTCTGGAAGTTATTAAAATGTATTAAAATAAAAAGATATGACGTCAAAAATTATTAAAACTTCTATAATTGTTTTCAATAAATGAGAAAAAATTGTTTATTCATTTTTTGAAAATATCCTTGTAAAATTTTTTTAGCAACGGAAAATAGGAAAGAGTGTGATTATTTTTTTATAGAGAATAGAAAAACGTTAGGTTTATTAGTTTTACTTTATAAGATTTATCATGAGAAATTCTTTGAAGTTGTAGTATTATAAAATTTGAATACATTTAACAATAAATAATTGTTAAGCTTTTCTTGAAAATGGGTGAGCATGCAACCGTTAAAAAAAACTAGTTATGTATAGATGATTAACATTAACATACTTAAAACACCTTCTACATTTATATGTCAATTACAAAACTCTTTTAATTCTGGACAGTATGGAACTTTCAATTTATTGTCCATTTCATAACTGCCCGGGCGTTCGTAAAGTTTACCGGTGTTTCTTCGACGGTATTGAGGATATCCGGTTCCATCCATGGTTGTTTCATCATTGAACTGTTTTGGGGATTTTTTCGTGCACTTATCATATTCCATACACTTATTGGCACCGGGTTCATGTATCATATTTTTCATCACAATTTCATACAAATTAGGACTAACTGCTTCGTCAGAAATTTGAGCTGGTATAAATTTATCAACCATATCTGGTGTAGTAAACTTGTAGCCACGTTCTACCGTAATTATTAAATGCATCTGAGGCAATCCTTGTTTTTGGAATTCAACAACGTATACGTAAGCGGCAACTTTCTTAAAATAATAATTTTTACAATGAGACCAAGTAAGTGATCCTTTATTAAATGAAATACACATGCTGCTGAATCTGGTTTATTAGCAGCTTGTTGACCAGGTAATAAATTATCTATTATCTCAAACCAATTGGGGTCGCATGTCATAGTAAGGAAAATCTCAGGTTTACCTTTTTTCTTCACAATCGCCATACCATCTTGATCACATGGTTGCATGTATCGAGGAGAGCCAATAAATGTTTAAGGCAGTATCACAGTTTTACCTACATGACCATTTATATCATGTACGGAATTTTGCGGGTTATCATGTAAGCCGTTTCAAGTATCTGCTTTTAACTTTTTCTGACCTTCTTTGCAGAATTGTATTCTACAGAAATATTTAGAACAAGATAATAACACTTTTAAGAAAAAACAAATAACAAAATAATTTATATGAATCTTGAAATCATAAACAGTATATGTTGATCACAAAAAAAAAGAAAAAATTAAAAGCGAATTTGGAAACTTTTGTACAAAAGAAAATATGAATAAATCCCATGGAGATGAAATAAATAAAATATGTTTTACCTAAAAAAATTTTGAACTGTAAATATTAAATTTAATAATACAATACGTTTCTGATACACAATTAAATTGTAGTTAGTGTCAAACAGTGATTTCAGTTTGATTTGAGCTGCCGTTAATTATAATATCAGATACAAATTTATCGTTTTAATAATTAATTTAATATGTAGTATTTTTGATTCATTTATTATATTATTTTTCATAATAAGTAGTTTGTAGATACTGTTTTTTTTTCAAGTTAGGTTAATATTGTAGTTATAGTTGTATGGGTTGTCGTTATAGTTGGTTTTGCTCGGTGTAAATGGTCAAAGACATAAAATACAATGAATACAAAATTATTATCATTTATTACAATTTTTTATCATCATTTCTTTTAATTTACTTCTATACATACATATGTAATTACATATGTAAGTATAAATATATATTTTTAAAAAATTGCATTGTAATTGAAAAAAAAAATTTTATGTACACTTCTGTATGTATACCAAATACTGTCATTTAAAATAAAACTACGCCTATTATTTCTTAGGGTAATGATGGAGATTGCTTCACGAAAAACCTGTTAAAGAAAAAATAAAATTGTTAGAATACGTTAAAAGAAAAATTACGAGTCAATATTTATCATTTTCATTAAAAAATACCGATGAAAATAACGATAGTTACATTAAATAAACTACGAAACAAAAGTAAAGATAAATGTTTTTAACAGTTACACAGTAAATTGATGGTAAAAGGTTATATTGAAACTGAAAATTATAAATATTTCAATACCCCCCTTAAACGACCAAATCCATGACGGTCACATAAATAAATAAATACATGATACTATGCACCTATACAAATTTAGTTTGCACTATCATTATTATATTTGTTATTCCGTGAATTTTCGGGTGTAAATCTTACATTCAAATATACATGAGATTTTGATTTTAAATGTATTTATGGAGTAACTTTGGCGACAAAGTTTGAATGAAGTAAAATGTTTTTTTTTTTATTTACTTAAAACACTTAAAATCAAGTGCTACTGTTAAAAATAAGAAAATTAGCCCATAGCTTACAACTGTAAACAGAGATAATTATGTTTAATTTCATCCGAAGTTATTTTTTTATCAAAATGACCGAATGAAAATCTGAAATTCTGTACAATGATCGCATCATCATTTGTTGATTGAGATTTTTATTAATTTGTTCATTAGTTTTGATACATATCATTTCATTTTATATTTATAACTAATTACCAACTATTAGTGAGATCATGTGATTCTGAGAATATTGTATAAGCCTTTTATTACTGTAGACACGTCTTTCAGCCCAGTGTTGATTGCATCCAAAAAAAAGAACCTAATTTATAGAACCAATTTCATAGGTACTTTTATACATATAGGATATGTTCTATACTTTTTGCTTTAAGTAATTTAAAACAAACTGGTATAATCATAGAACTTGGCGTAGAAGAAAGAGTAGGCAAACACCATGTCAACTCATAAGTTGTTATTGTTCAAAGTTCACATAATCATTATGATTTGTATTTTTTAGGTATGTCTCTGGCCTTCTGCTATATATTTATTTAAAATGTGTATTTAAATCTCTACAAACTTTAACTGAAGTATAAATACAAATTGTAACTCATAAAAAACATACACAAGGTGCTCTAAACCAAGAATCAGTACAGGATGAGGATTCTATTTAGAAGTTCTACCAACCAGGAAGGTAGACATCAAGTATTATATGTATCCAAGAACTATCTTTGAAAGCAGTTCTCTTTATGTTGAGCTCCCATTTCCCTTTATGGTATAAGTTAAAGCATAAAAATATTCAGGAGTTAACATGCCATTTAAATTCATTTGCAAACCATTCATGAGCCTAGCTTGTTTGTCAAACATACAAGCTTATCTGTTATGGTACGTAACTGTATACGGGTCTAGACAATCAACTTTTCCTTTTAAATAGCCTTTAAAATTAGGACAGCATAGTGATAATTCAAAGACAAAGTTACGTACTGACCCCTAGAAACAGCATTTTCATCCTTTAATGATTCTTGGATCGGAGAAAGCACCATGTGTAAGCTTCTTATAAGTAACTATTTGTATTGTGAAGTATAGTTAAATAATTTACCGCTTAATTTGTAAGCACCATCTATCATTGGACCACAGCATATACTTAAGTTATTAAACTAACTCGGTGATTGAGTGAAGAGGGTCTTAAGAAAACCTGTAATACCTGTAATGTAATATTAAATTATATCATGTACAATTACTAAAAACAAGAGGAAATGTTTAAAAATTTCACGTATTGATCCATTCGCCTCTCTTATGCTTACAAAATCGACTTTTGTTCGTTTTACTTTAACAATATTATCTTCCGTAAGATATCCTAGAATATCCGGGACGCTATTTGCTTGGACAATCGTTTCAAATGATACCATATTACGATTTTCCTTATTGTACGTAATTTTTGCAGCCTTGATATGACCACCATCAACATGATCAATCCTATGATTTAATGCAATTAGTATTTTTTTCTTTGTTATAAATTTGAGTATTGAGTTAATTTTTTACTTACTCTGTTATTATGAATCCCGCTTTTAATTTTGTCAATAAGTTTATCACCCTACAGGACACAGAGTATCCTTTTTCCAGCGTTATCGTTTAATACAAATTTCATAAGTTTGTTTTTTCGAACAGTGCCAACTTCCTTTGCTCCCGTGATTTCATCAATTAAACGTACCAGCTCACTGTAAAAAAGAAAACAACAAATGTTACATTTAGTAGAGTGATTAGAATTTAATTAAACAATATATATGTGGCAGTACAAGTACCACCAACCGTGTACCTTGAATCATGCACTGTATACGATATACGGGTTGACCATTTCTTTGACATCAACTAAACACACGAAGTAAGGTACATAATCCATGGTACACGTTGACTTTCATCGGAGGCTTATGAAAAAAGTTACATAGATTTTTAGTTTTCTCAAACTTTTCGAGATCGACCCACCATGATGTTGTCACCAAAATAATAAGTATTTGTAACTTTTTTGTAGGCCTCTTACACAACAAAAGAAACCGTTAACAATTGTTTGAAACACCGTTTTACTTAAAAAAAATCGAATGTCCAGGTAGTTCTAATGCTCAATAAAAAATCCGATTTGGGCAGCATGGGGATCAATAACAGTGTCAACGATTTTTCTGACTCTAAACTGGTTTAACTTCTATGTATGACGATGTTTGTTCACTGCCAATCGGCCACTGGTCTTTTACAATAATAATTAGAAGTGAAGTACAGATTCTGAATAGTAAATTTGACCAAGTTCTAAATATATACTAATTTGAAAATTAAAATTGCATAGTTTGTACCATTCATAACACTAGGTGATTATTGCATGTATATTTAAAACTTTGTTTGCTTTTACTAGGCAGTATCAATACTTTACTTCTCATTATAAAAATTGTAATAGACCAGTGGCCAATATGCAGTGAATAACCATTGTCACACATAGAAATTAGACCAGTTAATGATGAGCAAAATCGAAAAGTTGTTATCGGTTTCCTACGCCAAAAACGAACTTTTTATGTGAGCATTAGAATAACCTGCAAACTTATTTTTTCAGAGTGAAAACATAATTTAAACAATTGTTTTCTACTATTTTTGTTGTGTAGGAGGCCTACAAAAAAAGCTAAAATGATTCTCGTTTTGCTGAGACCATCATGTGTATTAATCTTAAGCAGTATAAAAAAAAATTATTTGCAACTTTGTTTCTTTTACTTTCCTTGTT
This sequence comes from Copidosoma aretas, assembly GCA_030522625.1. Classification (NCBI taxonomy): domain Eukaryota; kingdom Metazoa; phylum Arthropoda; class Insecta; order Hymenoptera; family Encyrtidae; genus Copidosoma; species Copidosoma aretas. The sequence continues at coordinate 29,224 of JAPYYV010004276.1, forward strand.
ATAATATAAGGTGACACGTGTACTATGTATAAACTTACGCTGTGTCATCCTTATTGACTAACTTATCGAATTATTCACAGGAGAAATAAGCCATTAATAATTTCGTCATCCATGATCGATGTAGTTCTTCACGAATTATTAAATATCTCTATAAATGTTATTGTTTTTATTAGTAACATGCGTCAAATCAAAATTTACACATCATATCAAAATTTAAAAAAAAGACACTTATCCTATTAACCGGTGTACGTATTCGTGTGTTTCACATATTCGAGGCTGTGGAATATATTAAAATAAAAGCATAAGAGTTACAGATATTTAAAACTTTTACACACTTGTGGTTAAAAATGAATATCTGACGGATTTATTCGTCTTAAATGATGTTATTCGATTGCCTTGACTTAACTCTAGTTCGACAGTTCCACGTGAAAAGAGAGATAAAGTGGCCCAAAGGTATTTGTATGTATACTTTGTTTATTAAGGTCTATAAATATATCTACATAGATGTACCTACCCGGTGGTGACTGGCGCAGCGATAGAGTTGCAGTTCCATCGATCTCCGGAATGAAGCAGTTTGCGGGCATAGGTTGGACTCAGTTCAAGTCTCCCGTTTGCCAAGAGGCTCACTTCCGCTATTTTTCTTTAGATATCGATCCACTAGTTCTTTTAAGTTTCGGACAACTTGAGCGGGTGATGTGCAGAAGTTAGTCCTGGTATTTATACGTAGGCACCCGGTCAGGACTTAGGCAATACACCGATAAGTTGTAAGTACCCCTTACCCTATCCCATCCTCTTTTCTTCCCTAATGGCTTAAAAACACTATGCTTGTATTAAAAAAGCCATTTCTGAGCTTTTGGGCGACAATGAAACAAAGGGTACAATTGACAACGATGTTACCGATATTATCATTAAAACTTACTCTTCAGTTAAGAATAAGCTTTTACATAGTGTGCGAAATATTACTTGTATTACTGTTTGATTTTTTATAGTGTTGCATTGACTCATATCTATTTGCTATGAAATTTGCTTCTTACGTCCAAACAAGCAACGTACATTGTACCACCCGGTGAATTTCATATTTATTTCATGACTTATACAAAGCTTTATATTGAAAAGGTTTTAACCCTTATGTTTTCAATTCTCGCATTCCTTGCTAATAACGTACATTCTTTATCAAATAGTGCTCTGTGTAGCACAATTAGCCAGTTAGCGCACCGCAGCGGCCAAGAAAGCTTCATTCCGCTCGTTTCACTTGATCACACATAAATATTATCTTGCACTGCAAATAAATTGTAAATAGTTAAATAGCAAATTAGTATTACAAGTAATTTGCCCGTCTGTGCCAATTTCCACTCCTCGCATGATTGATCTGACTTGGGCGCAGTAGAAAAATCCTTTCCGCGGAAACACTTAACTTAATCCAATAATTAGTCATTGTATGAAATACCAATGATTAGTTATTTTTCAATAACTGAATTGAAAAATTAAATTTGCAATAACTGAATTTTTTACATTTAAAATAAAAATCCGTATTAAAATTTACTGCCTTTCACAAACGTAGAGCCTCTTACAATCAATCAGATTAAAAGCTATTTTGGCGACAGTCACATGTAACTGATTCATTTAGGAGAGGATCAACATAAAAATCCATATTTAAATTGACCGCCTTTCTTAAACTTGGAGCCACTTACAACTAATAAGATCAAAAGTTATTTTGAAGACAGTCATGTGTAGCTGGTTCTTTTAGGAGAGGATTAATTAGTGCAAAAATCAGTTTGTTAAGGACTTACAAATAATTATTGTTTATTTATTTCAGAAATATATTGTTATACTTACTCAAAAATCATTGCAAACTTATTTTAATATATGTTTTGATGATTAATAATATAATCTCGAACTTTATTCTTAGTTACAAAATTATCTTTACAAAACTAGTGTGATGCAAGTTTCTACATGACATTATATTGTATGCGTATAATAAGTGATTGAATAGTGCACATTTCTAAGAGTATCAACTTGTAAACATTTGTTTAAGTTTTTAACCTTTAAATTATGATAATTATTCACGGATATCAGCTGTAAATACCTTCCTTTATATACAGTTGTAGAAGTCAGAATTATTCTGGCCCTCTGCACCAGCCGGCAGGACCTCACGAAATTCAAGTGGGAATTCGTTGAATCGTCAAGTATTTAGAATATCGTAATATTGTTGTAGCTCTTGTATCCCTTTCTCTTCGCAGTCTCACAAGGCCCCTACCTGGAGGACCCACAAAACGATTTTATTGATTTTCTCCGTGCCCTGATAGAAATATTTTTTCTAATCTTTGAGACTCCCCGCACGTACACCTCTCTGCAACCCTGCTACACTGTACCGTACTTCTACCAACGCAGAACCACAAAAACACAGTCCACGCAGCTCCTAATATTACCGCCAAGGCTGCCTCCTAACTACTACCCACGCACATTTTGCTTTGCCTTAGTGTTCTTATCGATTCTGTCGGTAACTTATTAAAAATACAAGCATTAATTTGTACCTGTAGTTCTGTCTCTAGATTGGTTAAAATAGCGTGGTCCATATAATAACAGTTAACTTCTTGTTTTGCAGTGTCTAAACTTGCTGTACAGTTATGTCTAAATTTGAGACACTTATATTTTATTCACTAATATTATTCAAATCACATGCATGGAAAGTTTTTAGACTACGCACATCTACTTACTATTTCATATGTTCAAAATCCCTGAATACATCTTTAGAAAATACAAATACCCCACCATGCTCAAAGACAACATTTAGAAAATTTGAAATAAACTATACAACTAAACAAAACTTTTAATTTCGAGATGTTCTAGATAAATAGAAAGAAATCCGTAACCTTGTTAAGAGATCTAATGTTAATTGATTTTTCTTACCATGGGCACAAAGTGCGGCAGAGCCTTTGTGCCCTCGGGCCGCACTTTGGGCCCTTGAAATCACTTTGTGCCCACGGGCAGAAAAGTTCTACCTTGGGCACAAAGATATAAAAACCCCGCCCTTCGGGGGTGATTTTTTTACTTTGTGCCCATGGTAGGAGATCTACTATTTTATTGTTAAGATCAGTAATGATGGATAAAAATTTGACAGCAGCAAACAGACAGGAACTCCTTTACATGGATTAGTCTAATTTAAATACTTACAAAGTCGTATACAACTATTTTCATCTATTTGTCGATTTATAAGGTCACTTTAAATTTTTTTTTACATTTCATTCACAATTAACTAAAATTCATCATAAGAATATGTATATACTTACAAAATATAATCAATATGATGTTTTGATTTTCACTTATTTATTCATAATGTGTTTGAAACTAATATTATTTGTATTGTTCTTAGAAATAAAGTTTAATTAAAATAACGTTGCATGCTTATGTTTTCTTATATGTGGTAATTTTTTTTTTTTTTCTTTCTTAAGTATACATTTCAATTGTATACCATTCTCATTCAATCTATGTTACGATTCTGGTTTCTTGACTGTTTATAAGTTTGTACATTATTCTCTTCTATTTCATTAATTTCTTAGAGATTTTAATTACGCATTTTTTGGTCTATTCGTTTTCAGATAAAATATATGACTTGATTTATTCCCTCCACCTTGCATTCATCGCGTAAATGCGATTTTTGTGGTTTTACTATTCAGCATCTTAAGTAACTATACGATTTGCTAGCTTAATAATATTGGAGTTAGTTGAAAACATAGAGATACTTTTGGAATTTAATAAATGAATTTATTATTTGATTTACTCTTAACGCAAGTATCAGTACATGATCATACATGTGATGTACCCTAGTCTAGTTATTTAAGTCATAAAAAAAATGCATCCTAATAATTATAGAATAAAAAAATCTTAAATTTAGTGGACTGTTAATTCATGTGAAGAAGAACTGCATAAGTACATACTGAGATCTTAGCATACATGCAGTTTTGCTCGTATATATACGAACATTTCTAAAATCATTCACAATAAACAAGAATACACACATACGTAGATACATACATAGAAAAATACATAGTTACTATAATTAAAGAGTTTAATTACAAGACTATCTAGATACCTGGTAAATAGTAATTAACCATGATAGAATATCTGATATCGATTGATTTTTTATAGCAAACATCCAAGGAAAGATATAGAAACCTAACATCAGTTAGGAGATAGAAACTTTATTTAATAAATTGAATCTTTTCTAAGTACTAATATTGTCGCATGAGACGATTTTAATTTCTTTGTCAGCTTTTTAGGGGACATCGACCACTCTCAACATATTTTAGTAAATGTAATTTTTTGATTTTTCTCCATGCTTTAATATTTTTTATTTAAATAAGTATTGTTTTTATCAAACTTAGGTACTTTTTGATTTTTATGTTTAATTCCACGTACACCTACTTCTGAGATTTTACGTTTCTGTAACCAACTTATTCCTTTTTTCCCTAATCTGACCTACCTACCCCAATTATAGATCTATTCTTTCCTAACTTCTAAATATCTTCCAGTGTATGCGAGTCTCTTGTGCAAGCCCCTAGTGCAAAGCAAACTTTTGCCCAGGTATCATATTGATAGGAAGATCTCCTGCATTAACCACACTGAGAAAAAATCAGCGTTGCTGCTGCCCTCACACGTGTACAAGCAACACCAAATGCGAATTTAGCTGTTGCTCCGAGTTCCTATACAGTAGCTGCATTGGTCTGGTGCTGTTGCAGAACGTTACGAGGAAGAAGTAGTGACATCGCATGATTGCAGTAGTTTGGACTGTACCGTGCAGCAGCTATACGATACAGTCGGAGCTGCTGTGGCGCCGCAACCGTGGAATCACTGCACGGGTCCCGCGCACTCATTGCACGGTGCGGCGCATTAGCAGCTCTGACTGTACCGTGTAGCAGAGGCTGACAGTGCAGAAAGTCTGATCAGGCATGCTCTAACTTACAGCGTCATAAAGCAAATTCTGTAGATGTAGGCACTGAAACGTATTTGATGCTGAGATTGTAAGGCTCCAGGGATTACATTTCTAACTTAGCAGTCTAAGACTGCCAGTTGTCGGTGGACTTTGCTTGTAGGTTATGTGTACATAACGTATAGCAGCTCTCGATCGCAACTTTAGCTGGCATATACATACTAAAATATATGTAAGGTTCTCTGCTGCTGTAACGAACACTGACTCTAAGATTTTGTATGAATATTACTTTTTTCAGAAAGCTTCCATTTATTACATTTTTGGATAAAAAATTTCTGAGGTATTTGCTGGTGGAAGATATCATTCTATCTATCATAATATAATTAGTTCTAGACTAGCGTCTGGACATCGAGCAGAAAGGGTTTTAAGGTTTTAATGTACTTTGTTATAGTCCAGAACAATTCTTACTTTCAACAAAATTTCAGTAATCACTGTATCTATAACTGCTAATCTGTGCTTTGCACCTTAAGCAAGGTCGTCAGAATAAACAGTTAACAAAACAGGTTTATGGTGGCATCCATATGGAAAACCAGAAGATGGAATAATTTGATTTTCGATCAAACCTTGTAGTTTCGCAGATTAGAATTTATTTTTTTACTTAAATTTAAGGAGGATTCGCCGAAGCCTAGCATCCCTATTTATGTATTAGTTTTGGATGATTAACGATGTCAAATACTTTTATAAAAACTAGATTAATTATGCTTATTTAAAATGGGCCAGATATAAATTGTACTTTAATATATATGTGATGGCAATGCTGTAGGATATAAGATTAGTTAGTAAACAAAGTATCAACTCAAAACTAATTTATATATGACTAATTAAAGGTAATAAGTAGCTAATCAGTGTTTTAGTGACAATGGTATCTAGTTATTTAGATAAGCTATTTATTATCAAAATAGGTCTACAGCTAATTATATTGTTGATTTCACTTGATTTGTATATTATAGTGACAAAGAAGTATTTCCACGTGTAAGAAAAGGTACTGCTTTCAAGTAATACATTGTGATAAATGACCAAAGGTTCAATTTAAAAGACCATACATTTTTTGATAAATAACAAGGGTATGCACGGGCGATATCAGAAACTACTATGTAGTTCAACAGGCAGGTTCCATACTTTGTCCTTGATAATAATTATTATTGATTTGCGCAATATCCGAAGAAAGTTCAATGTTGTTATCAGTAGAAAGTTGCTGTTTGAAATAGAATAGAAAAACGATGCGAAATTTTTCATAATAAGGTAAGCCCCTACTAGTCTCCAGCTTATAGTAAATATTTATTTGTAACTTATTAAATCTTCTCAGCCTTTCCACATGTGGCCAAAAAGTGTAAAATTTCTTAGTTACATTTCCTTAATGTTTGTAGGATGTGCTTCAGTAGGCTTTTATTAAGCGAAGTGAATTGATAACGGATTTTTTTGAATTCTGTGAAGTATGACTGCTAAAATAGTTTCATTCAGCATGGACTTGTTGCTTCGTTTTAATTTAGTTCTTTAGATCTTGGCAAACCATGATCTAAGGGAGATGTAAATATCTTGTCGTTCTGTGTTATTGTTTTGTCATGATTCAGAGAATCTTTTTTCATTCATTCTAATGTCGTATCTTGGTCTTCACTGCTTTAAGTTATCTTTTGTGCTGTTAAGAGAATTTAGAATACTGCAATTAGGGCTTCAGCTAGTGTAGTATCAATTAAACCCTGCTGATCTTTAATATAAAATATACTTGCAGATTTAATCGAGCTCTTACTGAGTTTATCACTGTTCAAAGAGGTGCAGGAATTATCTAATAGCTGCCCAAAAGTATGTTGTTTAGTATACTTCTTTGGATGCGTATTTTATATCATCCAGAAGGCATGGAAGGCATCGCTTTCAGTCAAAATAAACTTCATTGAACGTACATATCGCGTGGTGAGCTCTATCATGATAAAAACATCACACATCTTTTTCAAAGCTCTTATTGCATTGTAGGAATGAGTATTTTTTTATATATTTGACAATAAATATACTGGTTATATACAGGGGCATACAGACTTGACTAGATAAAATAGATCAATACACTGTAAAATTGTTAATATTTTAGCGTAAAACGAGACTTTACATTTGTACAGAAACTTTGTATTCACGGACAACCATGATTATTCTCTTTTGCTCTTTGATGTGATAATTTGATTTATAAGAAACTTTTGTTTGTTTTATGGAGAATTTACCATGCTACGTATAATTTAGCACGGACAAAAAAAGATTTTTCAAAGACAAGCCTAAACTCTAGAACATGTTACTTGATATTTTTTAATTTACATAGTCGGTACCAAAACTAATGCGAATCTTATTACGCATAAACTACAGGCTAATGATATATTTTTTGTATCTAAGAATATTTCTATTACAAAAACTTTAGTCTAATTTTTTAACTATAACGGATTTTTGTTTTGATGTTATACTTCTATTATTCAGTCATTTTAAAGTGCGTCCTATTACGTAAGCTATTAACTATATTTTTATTTTGACTGGATATCACAAGAGCTCTTATATTTAAAGAATGTTCTTAGGGTGATGAGCATTCCATTTTTTAATTGTAGAACTAATTGACAAATAACCATTAAACATATTGATACTTTAACATATTGCTTATTCTTTGCTCTGTGACACTTTCATTTCTATTATTTGCATTTACATAGTCTGGATTTTGACATATTAGTAATAAACCCTGTTGAGTGGAAGGAACAATACATGTTTTTTCTCTTATCTTAGTCACGTCACAATTAATGTAGTATATAACGCTACAGTAACTGTAAGTAGATTTGACAGATAAAGGTGTACTCTAGAAATTTGATGGACTCAGCTTAAAATCTCGGTAACAGTCATGTTTACTGGTATATCTATGGATACGGTATTATCATTTTAATTGATAGAGGCTCTTGAATAGTATTTCAAAAACACCATGTATTTATTACATGTGTTGTCATTTACCCTTGTATGTATGCATCTTAGTATTTGTATCTACGTTATTGGATGAATTATATAAATATGTTCTGCGATTTTGATTAAATTTGACTTTTTTAAAATTCTTTGACCATTATGATGGTTGTAAAGAAAATTCATCTGATACCTAACTTTTTATCAAAGTTAATCAATTCCTAATAAACGTTTATTTTTAAGATTTTTATTCTTGTTTAACGAGATTCCCTATAAGAAATTGTGAAGGATAATAAAATTTAATATTAACTGACGTACTAACAAATGTCTCAATAGTTGCGAGAGTGTGTCTATTTTTGTCTACTTATTGGCTTAATTAGTGATAAATCAGATTGCCAAGCATACTTTGTTGATCTTATAAGGCGATTTTTGTGTGCAAATACTCAATTTAAGTTTTTATTACTACCCAGAGAAAATAAAGTATAAATTCAGAGAAATAAAATCAAAGAAAATTGAAGAAAAATAAATACAAATAAATAAAATTAATTGGTATTAGCTAACTACTGTATGTATACAAAAATTTAATTTGATAGTGTCGAATTTTCTTGATTTTATTTGCTTTAATCTTACATTATTTACTGTTATATATTACTATTTAAATTCGTTTACATCAATTTTTTTTGCAATACATACAGTGTACGGGTGTGTGTTGTGTGTGTACGTGTGTATGTGTGCGTGGTGTGTGTGTGTGTGTGTGTGTGTGTGTGTGTGTGCGTGTGTGAATATGTATAAATTACATTATCTAATTATTTTCAAGAAGTTTGCCAAAATCAAATAGGTTTAAAATCATTCTTGAATAAAAACTGCTGCCAATTCATTGATACATAGTTTCCGTGTACATATTTCTGAATAACGTTTTCTTTTATTGATACCATAATTTTACATATACTTGATTTATATTTTTTTACTGTCCAACTTTTTTTTAATGATGAAAACCAGGTGATTGCTAAAGAAGATACAAGAGATTGTATCTTGGAAAAAAAAAAAATTATATATTTTTGTTGGTAATAAATAATGACAGAAACTCTGGAATAATTTGTATTTTAAAATAAAGATTTTACATTCATTCATTAAAATACAACAATTGTAGAACTGTAATTGAGAACTTTACACCAAAAAAATCATGTAAGACCTCTTTTAAAAATCAAGTAGGTCGTAAAGGGTTACTAATGTTTGCTAGTTAACTTTTTTTTTTCAATAAATTTATGTGGAATAAATAAATAAATCAATTTAATACATGTATATAAATTTAAAATTAGAACCATATTTTATCAAAATGAGTAGAGACATCTGAGATGTGACTAATGACGTACATCTGTTCATACACAAGTGCCTACACAGACAAATAAGAATAGACATTTTTTTTCCGAAGTGATAAGTATCAAAATCGGTCAAAGAAATTCTGATTATATACATTTTCTATTTGCACCCACAAACACTTCCCTGCTAAATTTTTTTAATTCTATCATTATAAGTATTATTGCATATAATTTAATGACCCTTTAGAATTTCATCGTAAAATATCGTAGACCAACGATGAATATTTTTAAAATCTATTTTTCCCGGAAAACTAAAGTTTAAAAAAACATGAAACCAAAAAATGAAAAATCAAATCGATTAAATTTTTTTTGAATAAGTAAGCTGTATTTAGAAAAGAACAAAATTAACAAGGGATTATTGAAAACAGTGAATGGATCAAGAGACACAGCTGATTATATACATTACTTACTTACACCCTCGCACACCCAGCTACTAAAATTTTTTTAATTTCATATTAATATGTTTATTGTGTATAATTTTTTGGTCTTTAAGAAAATAATGGCAAAGTATACAAAAACAACAATTAATATCTTCAAAATAGATTTTCCAGAATAAATTGAGTTTCGAAAATAATAAAAATCAAAGTAAGCAACAAAAAATGATTCCATTGACATTTTTTTCAGGAAGTAATTTATATTTAAAAACAATCCCGGCATTATTGAAATTAACTAATGAAGTCCTGATATATGACTGATTGTATACATCTCGATATACACCCACGTACTTTCAGCTTCTAAATTTTTTTAATTTTATCTATATATGTTCATTTGTGTAAAATTCAATAATTTTTCAGAATTACTTTCTTTAGATATCCTAAAATAACAATAAATAGCTTAAAAAGTTACATTCCTAAGAAATTCGATTTCGAAAAATCAATGTAATCTAAATAAAGATAAAAATATGCAGCGAAATTCGAATTTTCTTTTCAGCGGTGATAGGGATTGAAAAACAAAATAAAGCGCTATTTGATCAAAAACGGTCAAGAAAATCCTGAGATATAACGGGTCACATACACACTGACACACACGTATACACACACCCATACAGATACACACACACACACACACACACACACACACACAAACACACACACACAGATAGAAATTTTTCAAAAATAATGTCTTTTGATTCTTAACTTCATAAAACGTGTTGACAATATGTTTTTTCAAATTGTGTTTTGTCGTCCATAGAAAAGCTTCCTCTACCAGAAAGAAAAATATGAATATCAGGAGCATAGTTAAGTTACATGCTAGAAATAATATATCGATGCCTCGGAAGAAGACTATCCCAGCACCATGTATCTTGAGCAACCAACTCACTGCTTTCACGGAAAAAATCCCTCCGCGCTACGGTGCGACGAAGCGAATCCCTCCACGCTACGTTGCGACGAAGAGAATCCCTCCGCGACATGTTGTGACGAAGCCGATCCCTCCGCGCCACGTTGTGACGAAGACGATCCCTCCGTGCTACGTTACGACGAAGAGAATCCCTCCGCGCTACGTTGCGACAAAGAGAATCCCTTCGCGCTACGTTGCAACGAAGAGAATGCCAGCTCTTTGTACTGCGACGAAAGCAATTCCAGCGAGTTATGCTGCGTCGAAGACAATCCCTCCGCGCTACGTTGCCGTTGCGACGAAGACAACCCTTTCGCGCTACGTTGCGACGAATAGAATCCCTTTGCGTTACGTTGCGACGAAGAGAATCCCGGTGCTCTGTATTGCGAAGAAAATAAGCCCTTCATGCTAAGTTAAAACAAAAATAATCTCTCTGTGCTACGTGGTGACAAAGAGAAACCCAGCGCACTGTGGTGTGATGAAGATAGTAACACCATCATGCTATGTTGTAGTGACAAAAACGCTGAGTCTTAATTAAGAAGAATTTCCAAAAAAACAAAAAAAAATAAGAATTTAGGCATGTAAGTTGAAACCCCATTCCCTTTAAGAGCACGAAGCTTTTTTGGTCGACTTTTTTTAATAATCTAATAAACAATATAAATATAATCAAAAGAATAGTCGAATAAGTAAGTGGATAAATGAATAAAGATAATTTTATCTCTAAAAACCGCCAACCCAAATAGCCAAAAAATTTATTGATCTGCTAGTTATCGTTTTGTGAACGTCTACCAATACTTTTATGTCACTTAGCATACAATTAGGAAGCACCATTTTTAAATTTTTCGAAACATTTTCTATTTCACACTACACATTGTTCTTTTAGAAAATAAATAATTTTTTTTATTTTGATTTGATATGCTTTAATCTTATTTTCACATAATAATCATTAAATACAATCATGTTTACAAAAAATGCGTTTTAAATGTCCATGCTATCAATTGACTTAAGTCCTGATCCAGAATATAATTCGCGTGCAAAAAAACTTTTATTCTTAAATCAAGTCAAATTATTAAAAAAAATATCACTTTCAGTAAATTTTAAATTTCTCGTTATTGTTAATTCAATTGTATTTTGAATAAAATCAACCATTAGGAAAGTGTTCAAAATTCTTAATTTTCATTTAACGGGGACATACTCGTCAGACTTACTAATGTTTAATTATTATGAAAACATTAATGATAACGAAATTATACACCACTGAAAAACTATTTACATTACACTATTAATTGTGCATTAACATTCAATAATCATCATGTAGATCAATAATTAATATTTTAGTTTCAATTATTAACATAACATTTTTTTAAATCCAAAGTATGTCTGGAAAGCTAACAATTTTCAACATATAAAACGACTTTTTTAGTAATCAAATTCATTTGTATACGAGTACATTAGCCCTGGACACGATCTGAGTAAGATACGGGAGAATTACCATATATAGACGTGGCCCCAGAAAAGGAAGAGCGGTGGTTGATGCCATCAAGCCGAAATAAGGCTTAAAATTAAGAATTAAATTTGTATAGTTACATCCTGAAGGCTCTAGACAAACCAAGATATGCGTCATTATTTTATATTGCAAGATAGTTCCGAAATCGGCATTTTTTTTGTTTCTCTATAGTGATTTCTAAAAGTATTGGTTATACAGAAAAATGTTTTCGCAAAAAATGTTTATGGGGCAATTTTACAAAGAAATAATTTATTTAAAAAAATCAAAAACATTTTGTTATAGTTTTTTTTTGCCCTGAGACATACAATTAAAAAAATTGAAAAGTGAGTGAAAAAGTATCTGAAAGACGTTAGACTTTAATGAAAACAAGGTATTTTGAAGATATTATTATTATTAACAAAGTCACCCAAGTTTAATCGCGGAATTTCAAAATAGTGGCCTACTGTGTAATTTGTAACCAAACAATTGCATGAGCAATAACTTGCGTCGCAGCGGTTTGACCTGAATTATTTATTTGTGCAATCTGTAGGTAATGATAAGCTATATTGTTGATCCAAGATCAAGAAAAATTGTTTAATAAACAAAATTAATATTAAAAAAAAACTAAGAACGCACGTCCGTATCCTTGCAAAATTTGCACTTAGAGATTTAAAATAAATTGCATGTATTTGCGCTTATTTTTTGATGGATTCACAAAAAAAAATTTTGTTCTACGATCAATAGAATCGATGACAGGTTTTCTTTTAAATACGCACAGCGATCTCTGTGTCATGTATTTTGACTTTGGACCCGGCTAGTTCTCTTCTTTAATACTTCTTTTACAATGACAATTTTTTTTCCAAAAGGTTAACGGTGATCCCTTTCCCACAAACAATGTTAATTAACAACGCAAAATTACGTGCTTTCTGCGGCTATTGCGTGCTTTCACCAGCAGCACGACGCGCATGTGTAGTAGCTCGAATCTGCCCGCGCCGAGAGTGCCAAGACCTATCAGTTACATTACTTACATTATTAATTGAGGGATCAAAAAAACATTCCAGACTATGCGATATTCTATATTTCTTTGTATTATTTCCTAATAAATAATATGGGACTCGATAACCAAATTCCGACGCAAAGAACAAAAGTTCAACCATTAAACTGTCATTGTACGAAAAACAAATAACACCAGCGTGTAGTCAAGGAAAAAGTAGAAAGGAATGCAGAAAATCGCATCATCGGGGGTGTTTTTTTGGTCCCATAATTGATAATGCAAGTAACGTAACTCATAGGTCTCAGCACTCTCGGCGCTGGCAGATTCAAACTACTGCACATACGCTTCGCGCTGCTGGCAGAAGCATACAATAGACGCAGCAAGCACGTGACTTTGCGTCGATTATTAACATTGTTTGTGGCAAAGGGATCACCGTAAACCATTCAGAAAAAGATTCTGATTGTAAAATAAGTATGAAAGAAGAGAACTAGCCCTGTCCAAAGTCAAAATACATAACACAGCAATTCCTATGAGTAATTGAAAAAAAAAACCTATCTTCGCTCCTATTGGTCGTAAAAAAAATTTTTTTTCGTAAATTTATGAAAAAAAAGCGTAAATACATGCAATTTATTTCAAATCTCTAAGTGCCAAATTCGCAAAAATACAGACGTGTGTTTTTTAGTTTTTTCAAAATAACAGTTTTGTTATCAATAAAATTTTCAAAATTTTGGATTATTTAAATGGTTTATCAGTACCTACAGATTGAAAAAAAATGATTTAGATCCGACCGCTGCGACACAAGTTATCGCTTATGCTATTTTTTTGTAAACGATTATGCAGTTAGCCGCCATTTTAAAATTTGGCAATCAGACTTGGGGGACTTTGTTAATAATATCAATAGCTTCAAAATACCAAATTTTTATTAAAGTCCAAAGTTTTTAAGATACTTTTACACTTATTTTTCTATTTTTACAATTTATATGTTTTAGGGCCAAAAATTAACTGTAAAAATTTTTTTTTATTTTCTAAAACAATGTATTTCTTTCTAAAAGTGTCTCTTGAAAAACTTTTGCTGAAATCATATTTTTGTAAAACGAATACTTTTTGGTATAAATATAGAGAAACAAAAAAAAGCAGATTTTGCAACTATTATGCAATATAAATTATGACGCGTATCTTGGTTTTTCTAGCGACTTCAGGATGTAACTATACGTATTTTATTCTCAATTTTGAGCCTAGTTTGGTCTTGATGGCATCGACCACCACTTTTTCTTATTTTCATGTCTCTCGGGGCAGTGACTAATAAAATAACCGTCCATAGGTTGTGCCAGATTTGATTCAAATCTGGTAGGGGGTCTAGAGATGCTAAGCATCTATGGAAAAACGACTTGCAGGAACGGCTATTTTAATTTCCGCCATTCCTTTATTTATTCTCTTATTTAATTATCCTTTTGTTTATATATATATTCATCATTAGATAATTGAAAAAAGTCGACCAAGAAAGCTTCGTGTTTTTGGAGGGACTTAAGTTTGAACTTACCTGCCTAAATACTTGTTTATTATTATTATAATTTTTTTTTTAATTCTTCCTAACTAAGACTCAGCGTTTTTTTTCGTCACAACATAACATGGTGGTGTTACTCTCTCCATCGCACCACGGGGGGCTTGGTTTCTCTTTGTCACCTCGTAGCGCAGAAAGATTATTTTTGTTACAACTTAGCATGGAGGGATTATGTTCGTCGCAGTATAGAGCGCTTGGATTCTCTTCGTCGCAACGTAACACAAAAGGGGTTCTCTTAGTCATAACGCAACGTGGCCCGGAGGGATCGTCTTCGTCGCAACGCAGCGCGGACGGATTCTCTTCGTCGCAACGTAGCGTGGAGGGATCGTCTTCGTCGCAACGTAGCGCGGAGGGATTCTCTTCGTTGCAACGTAGCGCGGAGGGATTCTCTTCGTCGCAGTACAGAGCGCTGGGATCGTCTTCGTCGCATTGTAGCGCGGAGGGATTCTCTTTGTCGCAACGTAGCGCGGAGGAATTCTTTTCGTAAAAGCAGTAAGTTAAGATAGTCTTGCTGAGAGTATATGGTGCTGGAATAGTCTTCGTAATAGCTTTGGTCTGGAATAGTCTTCTTTTAAGGCGTCGATATCTGGTAGGGTAAGCTACTCAAAAGCATGATAAAAACATGTATTTTTACGAGGACATCGTTGTTTACATCTACGTGGATTTGGATAAATAAATAAATAGATTCCTCCATCGATATGAACGTGTATTTTTTATTTATAGTATTTTAATCTGCGTAGATTTTTACTTAAATGTCAATGTCGTTTTTGTACATACAATATTTTTATCTGCGTATATTCCCAAGTTTATCTAGATGAATTTTCACATTGACAATCACGTGTATTAATTTCACTAAGTATTTTAATTTGCACAGATTTCCAAATGAACATCTATGTGGACTTCTTATACCCAGTTTTTAATTTTCTTGCATTTACACGTAAATATTTGTGCGTATTTCCTAACTTAGCTTTTTATTTCTGTGTATCTGTATGTGCACAATATTGTACATTTTATGTGTCATTTCTGTCCTGCATAGATTTCGATGTGGATGCCTGTGTGGAATTTTCATATACAAAATTTTATTCTCCGGAAATCCATGAACTACGTATAAAAAACCCACGCAGACATCCATTTTCAATGTTTTTACAGTCACGTGGAATGTATCTTGATCTGCATGGATGTACAACTTAAACTTTTAAGTGGGCTTAATCTATAAATACACCTTAATTATTAGCTAAAACTGCCCTATCCAAAACTTCATATCTGAAGCACCCCTGATTTCAGTGTCTAATCAATAAAGTAATGAATATTAAAATTCGTCGTAAATTATATCTTTTAGTCAGCGTTTAATCAGCTTCAATTCCATGCTGCATCATCGTTGATTCTGTGCTACATCTGCATGGATTCCATGTAGAATCAGCATCAAGTTTGTGTTACAAAATTGTTAATTTCAAGTTGCATCAGTTTTAATTCTCTATGGAATAAACGTTGATTCTGTACTTAAACAACGTGTATTAAGAGTTCAATATATTTAGTCTACATTTTAATACAGTTGGATAAGCGAAAAAAAGTGATGTACCAGCGATTGTAATATTTAATTGTAGTTCTATTCATAATCAATGGTAATTTAACATAGAAACAACACTGATACAATGCAGAATTAACTATGTAATTTACAACGATTTTTTGTGTACGTACAATCATTGATTTAACACTGACTCAGAATCGATTCAGCAATGATTTAACATTAATTTAAAGCTGAAATCAGCACTATTTAGTGTTAAAGTTATTGATAGGGTGCAGCGTTTCTAAATAGATCCAGGTAAATCTTAACGCCCATGTATGATGGCTCAGAGGTGGATAGGGTCAGATCTTCTATCCATGTCAGCTGGGTTTCAAAGACGATCATGGTAGATCATTTACCAGACAAGATGAGCTCCGCTTCATAAGTCGCCCTGATTTTGGACAAAAATTTTTCTCATAAAAATCTACGTAAATTCTATCAGGAACATGTTATTTCTTATCGATTTTATATCTAAAAGTTCGGGTACAGATAAGTGTTTCTATAAGAAACGTACAACTAAAAATTCCCTAAAGGAAAATACAAGAATTAGACGGTTAAAAAATAATATATCTTAACAAATGTCACGTACTTTATACATGATTATTGTAAAAAATTCCACGATTCAATATACAGTTGATCCTTTTACTATTTTACTTGTGTGCATTTTATTATTTGAAAAAGTCAATATACACTGATTTGTATATCTGCCGGAAATTTCGTCCTGGCTTATGCTACATTCTTAAATGTATTTGACATGTGCAATATAAAACACTCTGGTGGGTTAAATAACAGTAGGATAATGGAAAATTAATATTTAGCTACCATCATCAACATTTTTACATATTTTCATTACAACTCCCTTATACCCTAATTTCGTTAAAATAAAAGTCATTTATTTTAAAATGACATTAATACAATGATGTGTACCTGTGGTTTTTATAAATTATTTTATTGTAACAAAAACAAGAGCTACAAGTTCTTCTTTTTTGTTATTATTATAATGGAAAATTCCTTTACCAATTGCCGTAGCCTTATTAACTGTCACACACAATTTAACTCGGTGTTCAGAGTTTTTTGTAAATTTGAAAAATCTTAGTCCTTTAGGAAAGCAAGTTGAAGAAAGCGTTATGGATTTAAAAAAAAAAAGCTGTGGCGATTTGAACCGCAATTTCTGTTGGACTTTTGTTTCAGTGTACGACTCTTATTTTCAAAACAAAATGCATCCTGTCCATGCAAATAGGGGTCCAAGATTATAAACGCTTCTGGCTATGTGCAGTGATAAGCGAACAATATATGTCACTCGTTCATTACTAAACAGACTTTTAAAATAAATGACAAACTCTACCAGTAGAAGGGCTGCTGTCATCACGTCATCATAACTTATTGAATCTCTTAGCAATATTGAGACAGCACACACTAATTCAGACAAATTTTTAAAATACTTAGTCGGCAGAATTCCATTTTAACCTATTCAACATTAGTTTAGTAGCCACGAGCGCAATTCAGATGCTTTGTAGGAAGCTCCTTGCTTTCATGTTCAAGGACTCCTTGCTATACATTTTGGTAGTCGAATGTAAATAAGTCTTTAAACAATGACATAAAAATTTTTTGGGGCAACAACGAAAAAAGGCTTATTAACCGATAATGAAATTGTTTCCGTATATAATTTTATAACTCCAGAAAAAATACAGAGCATACTGTCTGGCTACATGCTATTTGCAAGATCAGAATACTTTAAATTTATTGAAAAAGCAATTAGCTTAACTCTATGAATTACTATCATCTGGTTTTTCTTCGTTTTCTCATTATGAATGAGTATCAACCTTTGATGATTTTTTTATGGGTTCAAAGAAAATGAAACTGGTCATTTATAAGATACAATAATATCACAACAGCCTGATGGTATTAATTTAGAGTTGACATATTTTGCATTTATTTTTCACTCAACCCCCTCTGATGATAATGAGTTTCATTTATTGATTGGGGTTGGTAAAAATGTATTTATAGTAGGCTTTTCCTGGTTGTTCCACAATCAAACCAAAACTATGAAGTTATCTCTGACGTTTGGAGGTCACTCACTTTTTTAAAATACTGGCCAAATAGATGAAGGGCTAAAATTATCAGCCACACGACCGTCTGTACAAGAGATATAAGAAAAAAAATTTTTATCACTTAAAATTTCACTTGCTACTGACAGAAGTATGTACGAGTTACCATCCAAAAAATCTTTCATGTTGGTCAAATTTTTTTGGCAATTTTTTTGATACATCAAATGAGCTTATAAGGTTGCAACAAATTATTTTTAAATAAATCATTGTGTTGCCTTTTTATATTGCGAGTTAGGAAATAGTAAGCTTTGTTAACTTCTTGTACGATAAATATACATGACTCATAGGTAATAGCTGATGATAACTCTGTACGTCTCTCTACATACTGTTTGCACCAAAGACAGTGTACTATACGTATACTAAACCTTTTTGTCAGGAAAAAAAAATTGAAATTTTTGATTTGCTACCATCGATAATATTCTTACAAAACAATTTTTTAACTTGATTTATAATGTCTAGTAGAGCTACGCAAGTGAAAGAATGGCGAGCAGCTACCTGCATGCACATTAAAATAATTTGACCGTTACTTGTATCAGTTGTTTCATAGACTTTTTCATAAAGAGGATATTCAGTTATATTGTTTATTTCATTACTTCTAATTTTTGTTTTGAATTGTCACCCACCATAATCATAACCATCATCATAATTATTATCATAATCATCATTATAATCATCATCATCACCATCATTATTAAAACTGTGTAAATTATTCATAGAAGCTCCACTAAGGTGATACTTTAACATTGCATTGATCCAGTCATCATCATTATTTATTTGAAAGGGGCTCCCCACATTATTTAACAGTTTTTGTTATGAACTATGGAGTGTTGAGCACACTCTAAAGACTAAAGAGTAAAAATCGAGGCTGAAAAGTATAATTTATCAAAATTACTTGTTTCAAAATAGAAAAATCTCAAAACTACTCTTTTTGAAGTAAAAAATACACAATATTACTTTTTGCAAAAGAGGAAACTAGAATTTTCTACATTGAAAATAGTAAAAATTAAAAATCACACCTTTTAAAAGAGGAAACAGAATATTTTATTTACTAGTAATTTTTTTTTGCAGCAATTTTTTTTATGAAGTCATTATTAATCGTTTTAAGTGACTCTATTTACTTAAATGATAAAAATCTACCTTCATCAATCACACGCTATACTATATATAACCAAAGAATTAACCTATAGTATTATACATACCGATATCTATTGCAAGTGTACAAGCGTCAGGGAGAGAAAAAATATTTATGTAATACTCTTTAATGTAAGAAATGACTTATTTCAAGGGTAAAAGCTTTGATTCTATCTATTTTGCAATAGGAAACAGTTTTATGGACAAATAACACACATAGTTGTATTTTGAAGAGTTTTTTTTTTCATCAAGTATACTAAACTGCAGAAAATAATCTTTCCTCACTTCTTGCCTAACATATAAAGAACATTTAACATTAAATTAGAATTGACTTAATTTTTTTGTGTAACTTTGTTTAATTCATACATATCAAGCATATTTTGAATAATAAATAAGATATGTAACTGTTCATGGTAATTTAAATTTTAAAAGGCCAAGTATTTTAACGAATGTATCAACAACACCATTGAAGCAGTTTCCAACAGGTATAACTGTCGTCTTAATTTTTGTATATAAAACATCTGCTCTATTTTGATCAGAATATCTTTGGCTAACAATTCCAGGTTACTTTTTTTCAGTAGTCTTATTGTCCATTTTTAGTATATCGCCATCTTGTTGTCATATAAACTCATGAATACAGCGATTTAATAATTGTCATATTCCGTATTTTATTGATTTAAAAACAAGATTTATATTATTAAACTCTTACTTGGGATTAAAATATCAGTTTCTTGTGCCATTTCAAGGGTTCCAGCCTACAAACGATTATAGACACTATGCTATTAACAATTATTATTTTATACATTTGTTTCGATAAGTAAGCTACAGAAAACTAAAATAACTAAGAGAAAATACATTACATATAGGTATAATACTTTAGGAACAATGCTATAGCCTCCAATTTTTTAAGGTACATATTTATATTCAAATGAATAGACTTATGTAACCGTTTAATGATGATTGGTTAAAAAAAATTTCTGCAAAAAAACAATAAGGCACTCGTTTGGATTCACTAAATTGAAATTTCCGCCTTTGAAAAAAGTAAATTTAATTTCACTCTTTTTAAAGTATGAAACTCTAGTCTCCTTTTTAAAAAGGGTAATTTTGTGTATTTCCTACTTTAATAAGAGTAATTTTAAGATTTTTCTATTTGGAAAAGAGTGATTTTGATAACTTACACTTTCTGGCCTTAATTTTTACTCTTTGGTCTATAAAGTGTAGTATTATAAACTTCGTTAAGATCATCTGTGTCATAAATCTTAATATCTATTTTAATCAACTAACCTTGCACAATCTGCTAAGATTCAAAGTTTATTCAGTTAAAAGACTTAAGAGTACCGCAAGATGATGATTTAAGATATTCAAATCATACAAATTTAATATTTTTATAGTCGTACAAATCCTTGTATGTCCATACCACCATACACAATATTTTTATAAAAGCATTACAACAACAAAAAATGTTTATTACTTTACATAATACTTGGTATTTTTTTGTCATAATATTTAGTTAAGGTAGGTTGACTCTCCTTCGAGTCTGAATCCAGTCATCGTTTATACACAGTTATTGGTGTATAAGTTAATGTAGGGGCTAATAAGCATTACACATGTCTTAAAATTTTACTATAATTAGTATGCTATCATGTACAAGTAATCAATAAATATACAATATTTAATTTGCTACTATTAAAGCAGACATTAAAATAAGCATGTAAAATAAATTTATGTGCATACTTTGTAGAATTAGAGGGGCCTCTACATGCAGCAATCTTTCTTGCAACACAGGATACACGACCGGAAAAAAACGGTGTAAAATGTTGGTTCGGCCAATAAAAACGCTTCTTAAAACTGAATAATCTTCAACTTTGCTCTAATTACCACAAAAAAACTCCGCAACAGCTTTATCTGCTCCTATGTCCTTACCCTTAGCGGAAGGTTATACGCTCGTAGTCTAGGGCCATTAGCATGCAAATAATATAAGAGTACAAAACTAGTGCCACGAGCAGGTTTTACTGTAAACGTCGTTTCACACTTACAACATGTTAATGGCTATAGGTGACAAGCCTTGACTTTGTTAAATTTTTGTCATATTTTCATTTACAAATGGCCTAGAATTCTGAGTAGATATTTAGGCTTGAATTCATAGCTAATACTTGGTTTCACCTTGATCTTGTAAGCACTCGAAGTCAGCATAAAGAAAAATTAGGTTATCAAGCTTTAGTTATAATCAAGTATTACTGTAATTTCGGGAACTCTGTCTTAATCCTTAGACTACTTAACAAAGTTCCAGGTCATTTAATATATTACGTAATACCACCCCAGACCAGTCCTGGCAGTTAAGTGAAATGACCGGGAACTCTATCAAGAACTCTGACAAGACGGAGGTATCTACACAGAAACTTTCAGGCCATTCTTGGCATCATTGTTGCCATCACGAAAATTACCCGTCCAATTACCTATTGTCGTCAAAAGTTCAGTCCCAATAAATCTTACGCATCGATTTAAATCGACTGTGATCGCACTGACGCGTCATGACGTCCGTCAGAAATGTATAATATCATTATTTTTGAAGCAAAGCTTCTTCTGGCGCGTTGTGGACTTCCCGATATGCGGGAAAAAATGCCAATTTTTCCGCTACGGCGACGGGGCAGGAGGCGCGATAAATTTTTCAATAAAATCGGACGCCGGAAAAAAAAGGAACAGTTCCCACCAGGAATTAAACTGGCTCCTTAAGGATTAGTGTGCAAAAGCTTATTCACTAGCGTACTGACGGACACATAATTTGTCTACATTTGTTATAGCTCCTTTAAAACCTATTCTTCTGTTAAAAAACATAAGTGGCAAATTGATTTATTATTAATCCCTGTACACAAAAAAAAAGAAGTAATACTTATTGATAGAAAATATTTCTCACTATTTACTAAATTCCTAAATGTATGGTTCTTACAAACATAATTCTTCTCAGTTGGCACAAACGAATACATTTTTTCAATTCTATGCTTCGTTACCGTTGTGTTTTAGAACTGCTTAAATATCAGTTGCTTTTTTTAGTATTTATTTAAAAACTAAGACGATTCTAGCCTAAACTGACTTCCCCAACCCTTCCTGGTTCTCCTTAAGAAAGTTATAGAGGCTGATTTTACTGTTTACTCGTATGCTTGTGCTGTGGATATAAAAGCTGATAAAGATATATTATTATTAGAATAGTTCAAAATTTTCTTACTTTAAAATAAATTCGGCCAAACATCGGCCTTACCAACTCCCCCCTTTGTTGTTAATTCTTACAGTGTTATGTAAAAAGCTATTATGAAGTACGAATTTCATTTCATCAATAATCTAGATCAGTTTTGTGTATTGAATTACATTAATCAGCGAAATCCCTAAATGTTTTATGGGATTGTTTTTGAACTTGATGATTATTTTCAGACTGATACCTGTGTGTCTAATAATATTGCACAACAACAGAAATCATTTTTCTAAGTAAACCTGCATCTATGTTCATTAGCAGCTTTACGTATACATATAGATGGACACTAGGGTGGTCGTTAGCATTTTTTTTTCGACTTTTTAATGAGTGCCGGGCAGAAATCGCTTCTATAGGCCGAAAAACTCGTGCGCAAATCCC
>JAPYYV010004277.1:0-17778 GCA_030522625.1 Copidosoma aretas
CGAACATAAATTTTGTGTAAAGCTGAATTTTTTACGTGACTGAACGACTGTCACAGGATCGTGGCTGCAGTATATAGTACAGACGCTATACAGTTGTTTTTTATCTTACTTGCTGTTTCTCCTTATAAAGACCCTAGATATCAATACATACATAGTGTGCACAACGAACGATAGAATAATTGCTTGTTAATTTTATATTAAATTTGTTCAACAAAATACTTTTTGAGGATCGGGATTTTCTCGCTGGGTATGATGAAAGATCGTATACACCACTCGGCAGGGAAGTAGCACATCATCATCCGCGTATTTGCCATCCTCGGCTTCGCCTCGGGTGGCAATCTACACGTGGACGGGAATGTGCTATTTCCCTCCCTAGTGGCGAAATATACTTTTTTTTGAGAAATTAAAAATTCACGTACTTTAGATATTTTTGAAGGGGTAAAAATTGGAAATTATTGATTTACTTTCCTGCATAACGGTCATATAGAAGTTAACCTTTAAAATAATTATTTTATACATGGAAGGATGCTATCAATGGTTATCTTATATGATCCCAGAGTTATCATAAAAAACTTGGGGGTTGGCACGCGGAGCGAGCAGGGGGCGAAGCCCTACTAGTATATATATACACATACATATATGACGTATTCTTTGTAAACGAATGACCCTTCTTCTCCAAAATTGGTTGGATTTATTAAAGTTCTGTAGGTGGTCCAAGGAAAGGTCTTGACCTCCAGTTTTTAATGCCGAGTGGGTCCACATTCCTGATCCAATATAGCTGCCTAAACCACGTGACCTATACATTTTTTTCAATAAAACGATTATAAAACTCGCTGCATGCCCCCAACTGGAGTCTACGAAGGCCTAAATGAATGGTCTTGAGTTTTTTTATGAAAAGCTGTATGAAAAAATAATTCCGTCAGCCGTAGAATCTGAAATAGCTGTCAAAACATATACCTACACCTTTTTTTTTTTATAAAATGATTAAAAAACTCGCTGCATGAACCCGACTGGAGTCTACACAAGTATAAATAAAAGGTCTTAAGTTTCTCTAAAAAAAGCCGTATGGAAAAATTTTTTTGTCGGCCATAGGATTCAAAATGTTTTGGCTGCCATTTTCAATTCTATGGCTGACAAAAAAAAATTTCCATACGGCTCTTGATGGAAAACTTCAAGACCCTTCATTTAAGCCTTCGTAGACTCCAGTCGGGTTTATGCAGCAAGTTTCATGATGGTTTTATTAAAAAAAATGTGTAGGTCACGTGGTTTAGGCAGCCACATTGGATCAAGAATGTAGATTCACTACATATGCCACTTAGCATTAAAAACTAAAGGTTAAGACCTTTTTTTTTATCCCCCACAGAATCAAATTCATAAATCCAACCAATCTTGGAGAAGGAGGGTCATTTGTTTACAAAGAATACCTCATATATATGTATACATCGGTAATTTCACGTCACTGGAGACAACAAAAATTTTTATTTTTCTAAAACTTGGTATTCAATAGTACTCTATTAGATAGCAATACTGTAAATTTTTAGAATTTTTGACATTTTCTTCGCCAGTCAGTAGCGGTCTCAAATTTGAAGTTTTTTCTTGGACCGCAAGATTGTTGATTGTGCTAGCAAATATATCTAGGAAAAAAAATTTCTTTATCGTCATTTGTTAGCATTTCCTCCGTTGAATAGGAAGAAAATAGGATGAAAATATTTTTGTAATTTTACGATTAGGTTTACCCGTATTTTTGAAATTTATAATTAAAAACATATTTAAAAAAGGTTTACATAACTTTTTTTTTTTTAAGTTACATTACCTTTCAATAAATTTTTGTTGCGTGATGGCTATTTACGAGGAACATTCCAAAAAAAAAGGCCTGAATCCAAAAAAACACAATTTTTTGTAATTTTTTGAATATAGGCTTCTGTTGAACCAAAATAATAAAATTTGCAAAGTTTTAATTAATGTATTTATGACTGCTTAATATAAATCCGTGGTGATAAATGCCAAAAACAAAATGGGTGATATAATATCGGTCGAGTTTTTCCAAATTGACAAATTTGACGATAGAAAAAATATGATTGTATTCTACGAAAAATTCTAAGAAAAAAATATTTCATACGAATTTTTGTTTGAAACTAACTTTACGGAAAAAAAGATTCTACACATCTTGGCGACAATCCCGAATACTAGAGTTACATTTTTTTGTCTTTTACGGACAGAAATCGTGAATTAAAGTAGTCTCTGTGACATTTATTTTTATCGTGAAACCGCGAGCTTTTCTTTATGTTCTTGGAATACATAAGAAATTCACATGTAAATTTTTCAATACGATGGTGCACCACCCTTTGACTCATAAATTTAATGCAATTAAAGGAATGCACGGTTCTTGAAATTTATGTGATTTTAGAACCATATATTAATTTTAGACAAAACAGATTTAATTCTCAATGTTAACTGTATAAAAAGCACATAAGAACAATGTTTTCCTAAATGGTTGTCAAATGTGGCTTTCTTAACAGAGCAGTTGTACTTAAGTATAATAATTTTTTTAACAACGTTGTGTGCAGGTACTTTAATCTATTGTTTTACTTAATATTTGGTCCTTAAAATGTAATATAATTTATTTACCAATTAAGAGTGCAAGCACTCAAGTCTATGCGGATTTCTAGGATTACTTGCTTGGCATATAGAAAACTCATTTAAAATCAAAGAGCACATGCATGTTAGTATACCGCGTTACTTAAGATTAAATGCTTAAAAAACTAGTTATTTCAATCTACAACCAAGAGCACATGCACTTAAGCTTATTAGGTTATCAAGAATATATCACAATATTTATACATCAAAATTTTTTTGCCATACGAAATGCTTGGGCGGCAGTAGTGAATTATAAAAAAAAAAATGTTTTACCTGTAAACTTCTTAAAATTTAAAATAATTATCATTTACTCTCTCCTCATTAAGCAAAAAAATTTCCATACGTTCTTACTCGGTCATTCTTGAAAAATAAGTGTTAAAAGTCGTGAAAAAATGTGATTTCTGGAGTTTTATAGACAAAATCCTGCAAAACATATTAAACATTGTTAAAAACGTCCAGCAACATAGTTACAGCTTCCTGGAGTCTTTATAGGTAACATATACCAATGCCATACGTTTTCAGTAAAATTTTACCCTATTTTAACCCCCCTCCTTCCCCAATACTATTAATTATAAGTAGCCGAGGGAGAGTTTACATGACGTCATTTATCACTGTGAGGTGTACAATTATGACGATAAAAATAATTTTATGATCTACAAACATGCCACCGGCATTCCACAACTCAAATTACTGCATGCCCCTAAATCCCCCCATCCCCCCCCCCCGCAACTCCGCCAGAGGCCATTGAGTTAGTTCAACGTTTTGTCAGGCTTACATACGAGATACAACAATATTGATAAGCCATTATCATTGTTGATGCCCCCCGCCTCCTGCGGAGGTCCAAGCAGACAATACGTGGCTCATTCGGTAAGCAATGCAGCGATATATATACCGATTTCAGGAGTAATACCAATCATTTACATATCTCTACCCATTATTTGCACAATACGAAAAAATGTGCTTATTCGCAGTGCGTAAGATCGGACAAACAATTATAGTCTGAATAAATTTCTTTACTAAAGAACACTATTACAAACGTTGTGCATTAAATGATAACATGAACACTGACCCAGCTTAAATTTCGAACCAAAAACGGTAAGTGGAAATATAATAAGCACTGCATCTAATAACACCGTAGTCATTTTTGCTTTGTTCTTTCATGCATCGAGCATTAAAAATGATTTAGTGACGAAATAATACTGGCTACTTTAAAATTTTTATAGATAATATATATAATTATGGGCGAAAGTACACAGTAGATAATGACACCTATTTGGAAGATAAGTGAGCCCGAGAGTATTGAAAAAATTGTTATGCAATAATTGGTAATGATCGAAAATTTTACCATAAATAGGAATCAAACACGTCACTATCCTCATTATTTAGCATGCACTTAACGTCTATCCCGTCCAGCTCGTCCTGCGTACATCATCCTCCACTTGCACAATTCTTTTAAAGCTATCGATTTCTGAAACATATAAATTAATGTTTTATACAGATAAGTTTTGATTCAGTAATACAGTTTTATGCAAAAATAATACCTTTTTCTGGCACGCTGTCTTCTTCCTTATTGATATCTGGCAATTTTATATCCTTCACTGTTCAAGGAAATTTATCGATGTCAACCCACTTGAAGGTCAGCATCTTATTTTCATCTTCCGCCCATCCATAAGCTAGTGGACTATCAGTATTTGTATTATTTATGGTATACGCGTTTTGCCAGATATTTGTAATATAGGCAGCTCACAGTATTTGCTGTTTCAATTCAGCTTTGCAGGGAGGCAACTGACAGGCATCATAATTTTTAAGTTTCTGCATAGATCTGTCGTCTTGCGTGTAGTGAGTTTTTTGAAAAATGGGAAATCGCACTTTATTGACGGCATTGTATTTTCCATACCCGTAGATATCGCAAACAAACTATTCAAGGGTTTTAAATACATTGTTTTCTGTCAAATCGGCAAGATCACCCAGTTTCGCGGATGCCCGTTGGTAGGGCGGTGACAACATCATTTCGCGCAGGCAAGTTGTTTTGCCTTTTTTGTAAAATGACGGCGTAAAATCGCAACCCGTCATAGCATGATACCCCGGTAAAGCTTTGGAAACATTTGCTCCCAATGTACCGCACATTTCTGAAAGATTAACTATTCCTGAAGTTGCACCAGTGCCTAGGTGCATGAATGTTTTCAAGTTCTCATTTTGGAGAGTGTGCATGTTGCCTAACATTATGACAAGTATGTCGGCGTCTGAAACTTTGATTAAGACGCTTGTTACATTTAAGTATGTCATGTTAGTTACTACTTACATCTTTGAAACAATCCTCCACAGCGTAGTACCGATAGCACTAATCGTAACTATTAGAAAAGGTGACGTTTTTCGTGTCTGTTCGGAAAAACTTAGCTTCGTTCTGGGTGACGAAATCATCGGTGAAAAATTGTACTTATTCCTGCTTACTGGTAATGTTATTCAGCTATTTTTGTAATGGTTAATGCCTTTTTTGTTGGTGACTGCGTATGGTTCCCTTTGCCCCGCGCTGCTACGAATTTTGTGCTCATAATCTCTGATACTCGGTTCATCTGGATACATATCAAAGATCATATAAACTCTTTGCAATTCATCGTTCTTCGTAATCACACCGA
Source organism: Copidosoma aretas (assembly GCA_030522625.1). Lineage (NCBI taxonomy): Eukaryota > Metazoa > Arthropoda > Insecta > Hymenoptera > Encyrtidae > Copidosoma > Copidosoma aretas. Next base: position 5,274 of record JAPYYV010004277.1, read on the forward strand.
GAAAGATCTTTGAAAAATCTCAAAACGTTTCGGGAACGTTTACAAGCTTTTGGAAAAAATGAGAACCGTCATACACTACGTTACCGAAATCTGAGCTACTCGGAAATGGGCCCTCCTGGCGTACAGCGATGATTTTATCTAAGTGACCTGCAAGAACACAATGGAGGACACAACTAATGTAAGAATAGGATATACTCCCGGTTCTAATACTGCGCGACAATAGAAAATCGTAGTCCATGGGCCACAAGAATATAGCGTAATACCGTGCCGTCAAGCGGCACTCCCCGTGATATACGCTGTCTTCGAATTTTGAAAATCCTCCAGAAGACCTAGGTCTCGTTGATTGTCAATAGACGGAGTGGCTATTTTGTCGGTTGGGGATGCCAAACCAAGGAAATATTTTTCTAAATTAGTAATAATGCCAACTTCGTACTTGACAAAGGAACTGTCGATTAAAAGAAGCCGATGTACGACGATAAAGATGGTATACAGCGTCTCGCATAGGTTGAAGTGCTTGCCCCGAATAAAACCATTCACAGAACCACTGGCGATGAGCTGTGCGCTTCTCATAATATAAAGTTATCCACTATCATCCATAAATTGACCAATGGCGTGAAAATACAAGTAATTCACTCAATCCCTGAAAATTCTATTTTTGCATATTCTACTGTTACACCCGACCAAAATAGACTTTCACTCATGTAAGAGACAATGAGTGAAAATACATGCAAGGTCCAGTAAATGGGCATTTTCCATAATCTCTGAAGCACCGAAGATTTTAAACGATGTGCTTAGTAAAATCTTCTTTTGCCATTTCAATGGCCGATCGACGGGTGAAAAATATTCTACTATCGGTTCAGAACGTAAAACTTTTCGTTTTATAAACGGCTTACCTATGAAACTGTCCTTGGCATCGGAACTTGGCTTTTCCATACAACACTCTGGCGTATCGCAAAAATGGATCATGTCCATTATCCTATTCGAGCTATCAGGACTGTATGATGGCAAAGCCTTACCAAGCCCTCCTGAACGGTCAGCGGGGCCAAACCAGGTGTTAACGAGACTTTAGAATAATATCTTCCTCCTCGAAGTCCTTATCAGTAGGGAAAATAGTTTGTACAATTATTCCAAAGGTGGCGTGGACCGTATCTTTACTAGGCCTAACTTTGCTCTTGAACTTCAAGTCGTAATCGTCAATAGACATGCGAGCTAGTCTTTGGGAATATTGGTCGGTAAAAATGCCTGCTGGAATAGCAGAGGACTTTATGATGGTGGTATTTGCAGTGGCGGTCTAAATCTCCATCAAAACCGGATAAGAGACTTTGTGCATGAACTTGTTCAGCACAGTTATTCAAGATAAGTGCGTGGAATTTTTAAACTCTTTTCGAAAAACCGCAAAATTTGCCACGGCATTTTGACGACTTTACTTTTCTCCAACACTGACTCATTCATACTTTCGAGCTCCAATTTCTCTGTTTTAACGCTCAAAGTAGATTTTTGCAATACACTGGCTGTCTCACCTATGTACTGTGATTCGAAAATTTCAGTTGTTAATTGTCCGTCGATTTCAATAGGAAAGTTTATGGGGACTAGAATTGTCTTGGTTTCAAAATAAACGAAATTGAGTCGTCAGTTTAACCATTGGTACAGTTTCTGTTTTAATGCGCGCTTAGTGGTAACAGATGAATCGAGAGAAGCGTTACGGAATAATTAGAAGATCTCCAGCAAGTACTTGTCCTCCAAATACGACAGAAAGTAACACTGATTTCCATTAACGACGTTTTCTTGTACAAATTAGCGCAACGTCTCGTCTGACTTCTGAATTAAAACATTTTTGTCACAACTATCCGGATCTTATGGGCCGATAGCAGCGCTAGTAGCATTATTTATGTAAGATAAGAAACATACTTCATGGCAGATGATGTTCAATTTTTGAGTCCTGTAATACTCAACGTTATTTATAGCAAATACGTCTTTCAGGAGCTTCACATGATGTTCTATCGTTTTCAGTACGTCATAGTTTCGGAAGGTGCAGAGATATTTTACCTACTTCCCTTAAGATCGCAAAAAAAAACAGACAGATAAGAAATCTCCAAAACTCAAAAAAAAACCCAATTTATGGTAAACAGAAAACCCTTTTTACGGCCAAAAGAGACAGTAATTAAAAGAAATTCTCCACACATGTACCGGTCGCTCGACTTTAAACATTTATTTCTCAAGAATGACCGAATAAAAACATATGGTATTTTTTTTGCAGAACAAGAATATAGTAAGCAATAATTTCTCTAAATTTTAAGCGGTTAACAGGTGGTAAATTTTTTTTGTTTTGTTTTATTTACGGCTCAAAAGCCGCCTGGGTGTTTTGTATGGCAAACAAATTTTGATGTACAAATCGTACATAAACTTTTATTAAACCACTGTTTGATAAAACAGATACGCTCGAGCATGATGCGAAATAAAAATCAAATATAACTTAAACACCTACAACCAAATAACCAAATCGACTTGCCCGCTTACATTGTATAATAAAACATCATTTATTTACTAAGATTGTATGCAGAGAAGTATGTTAAGTTTCGAAATAAAGTGCATGTAATATTGCCCTATATAGTACCCAAATAACACTCTATTACAGGAAACGGGCAGAGAAACCGACTCATGTACATGATGCAAAAAAAACTAGGTGTGTGCAAACCATAATTGCGCTGTAGTCTAGAAAAGTATATCCAAGCAGTGATAGGCTAAGATCTCCCAATCGGAAACCATATTTTTACCATATAAAATATGATAAGCACTATTTTTCCGTGTATTGTACTTACTACATAGGTGTTTTTTAATTTCGATCATGATGTTGATAGACAAGGATTGCAGTATAGCACATAATTTATACAATGGAGAAAACTCATGAGATTCTAGGGCAAGAAAGCTCCATATTTGTCTAACAGATAATATGTGTTTTAATACAAAGTTCTACTACGTCTAAGAATTAACACGTTTGTGTTACTTGGGCGACAAATAAAAAAAAACTTGACTAACAGTAATAATGGATATGAGACACGTACGCTTCAGCCTAATACCTAATTCAAATAAATTTAATCCACTGCACCTTAAACCAAATCACCAAATTAACTTGCCTGATTACAATGTTAATTAATTGATGATTTATCCACTAATTAAAAACATTTTTAAAGAAAAGCATAAATATGAATCTCTAGCTCCTTCAACCTAATAAGCCAATATACGTTAACCTAATATCTGAAGGGAAAACAAACAGTGAAAGTTAAAACTATTTATTGTTCTTAATAATGGGGTTATTGGATCCTTGGAGATAGGATCATTTTCAAAGTTATTATGGAATCGTGTATTTTTAGTCAGTCAAGAAGAAAGAGGCATTAATACAGGAAACAATTTTGAAAAAAACTTGGGTACCAATATATCACGTTATACTTTTTCTGCACACAATATATTATGTAGTTGTGAGATTTCACTCTAAGATGCGTTGATGTGGCTGATGGCGCCAAAATTTGTTCGGTTATAAGCTCGGCTAAAATTTTAAATCAAAAAGACGCAATACAAATCGAATAATTTATCCACAGAACGTTATTATAATAAACCAATGATAGAAAAAGAATATATGGCTATAACTGTGTTAAACACAAGTTTAAAAAAAGTGTATAAAATGAGATGGTAGTTATTTATTTACTTTAAAATTGACAAATTATTAAAAAAAAGAAATATTAATTGATATATAGAATAGCTGCTACTGAAATCGATTTATAAAGTTTAAAAAAACTTATTTAATTATTGTTTGATACAGTATTGTTGTAAATTAAGAAATATTTAAACAAATTTATAAAAAAACAGTAATTTAATATTAAAATTAAAAATCAGTTACAAACTGAAATACAGAAAAAAGTGATGTGTAGCTTTCTTAGAGAGGTAGCTCGTAGTAAAGTCGACATGGTACAGGGCTTGTATGCACGGGATTGCGAGTTTTAATGCGGTGGAAGAAGGTTTTTTTTTTGGAAATTAAAAATTCACTCACGTTTCATGTTTCTGAAGGGGAAAAAATTTAAAAGAATTGATTTACTTCCCTTTATAACGCTTATATAGATGTATAACTTTAAAGGAATGATTTTATTTATGGAAGGATGCTATCAATGGTTATCTTATATAATCCTAGAGATATCATGAAAAATCTGTATGCTGCACGCGGAGCGCGCAGGATGCCGAAGCTCGACTAGAATATATGCATCTATTTTTTTGACGGCACACAAAGCCTTGATGAGAGCTTCACACTCATAACGTATATAGAGCTTGTCGTAAGCATTGGTGACGTCATCGTATAGAATGATAGCCAGACATGTTTACCCTTGTACACAGTACCAGGGAGCCTACTCTACAATCGAGCACCAGGGGAAATTTACGAGAGCTGAGAATAAATCATAATCAAGTGTTCAGTTGAGCTGTTTGATTGTTATTCTTAAGATTTACATACATTACACTTGTGGTGTATAAAAATGTTACACTAGGTATTATACAAAGGTAAGTAAAATTAGAGTAACTATTTAGTGAGCAATTTATCGAACAAATTTTTAGCTACAACACACATTCCAAAAGACTTATTTCCATCAATGCCATAGTAATACATTCCTTAGTTGTTGAGAGAGTTGCGGACATATTACAGTCTACATACTTAGCTATTGCTTCGGTATTACAATTCTAGCATGGCTTAAACGAATCAGAATTGAAGAGAATATTTTTAATTTTACTTATTTCAAACAAACTTAATTTATCCTTTGAAAAATAACATATGATGTTGATGATACGGTTCACCTCTACAACACCTTTATTAAGATGTTTTATATGAGCACCGATACTCTTTAATCCTTTTAATGTTGTCTCTTTCATCACATTACTGGCATGTTCTTGCTTCTTTTTCTTACAAACTGGTGTTTGCTGCTGCACATCGGCGTAGTCATCAAGCTGCTCGGTGTTTCTCGGCAATCCATCTATGATCGGGCGCTTATCAATGGCAATTGCTTTTAAGCCATAGGAATGGGCAAAATTTATGTCATGTCGTGGTTAATATATTTTCGATACTTTACTAAATTCCGACTGTATAAAAGAGAACAAATCTGTAAAATATGACCTAATGTATTCTACGTTCGAACACAACAGCTCCTAGCCATTTTTTGGTCAAAGGTCACAAATTTTAGCTGTGATTCTGAACTGCATAGTTTTATAACGATCTTGTAGGATCCGTCAAAAAATGTCAAACCATCAACGTCCCTCTTCGTATTTGATCTATCAAGGGCGTTAGTTTTACCTGCAAGCAGGTTAGGTAGTGCAATGCTATGACCATTATACTTTACAGCACTACTATTATAAGACACACCTGCAGGCACACCTGTCAAATGACCGATCGAACGAGTTAAACCAAACTGAATTGTGTGTACTCACTCGATGAGCCGGCAAGACACGATTTTTTATCGTCATCACCCCTACCGTGGCAAATCAGTGGAAAAAGCTGTACAAAATTATATTTAATAGCATCTTATAGGTTTACTACCCCCACCACCCTTGATTGTAATATACAATCCAATGACTTGAATATATCAGCTCGATAGAAAAAAATTATCTTACGCACTATCACTTAATATTAAACGATAAGATAAGTTATATAATCTCAGTAACAGGAAGGTTTATTGTACTCAAAATTTAGACATAACTACGATATAAACGTGAGAGTCAAGTAACCCGAGATACACGATATACCATTATTACATACTTACCAATGATTGCTCTGTACCGAAACGTAATCTTAGCATCCTTATCACTCGCACTCGTCTCTAATAACAAATTTAACGCATTTAGTTCAAGCAAAATATGACCTCTTGTATTTACGGCCCGAATATTAAACATCATTGAACTGCGAGTGACTGAGATTAGGGCACCCGAATGAATGAAAAACGGAAGGTATTGCTCACAACCGTGCTAACTCTCAGAGCAAGCGTAGTTTTATTAGCTTTCATCTTATACCTATTCTAATTTACACGTGAAATTATAATAGAGTTACAAGTTAGGGGTATAATGTACCGTGTGTCCAAGGGTCTATTAAAAAAAAGTGCTAATTGAATTCAAGCCTGGTCTAGGTATTCACTCAGTATCCTACAACTACTTCCTTTTTATTCGACTGCTTTCTCCTGAGTGAAGTTTCGCTATCCGTATGACGGGAATGAAATCAATGATCGGCTAGCGACAATCGAAAATTTTTTTCTTGGTCGAGCGGAAGACTTGCGGGATAAGAAAATTTGCCGATCAGCATATACTTTAAGATTTATGATCGACCGATTTAACTAGGAGGTCGTTGAAATAAAAACACTTAGTGAAAGTGATGGTGCATGTGAAAGTAGTGTTGCCCTAAAACAAGAAAGTGTAAAAATATTAAAAGAACTCTTAAATGATATGGATGGGTATCTAGTATATTGTGAAGGGCATAGAATAAGTGTTTAAAGTGTATTTAACAAAATCGTTCAATACATATACTATAACAGCCGGTCATTTTATGAGGCCCAAATTCAAGTGTACATAATAGGCATTATTAACCAAACGTTAGCTGAGATTATCGTCGGTGAGCATAAAAAATTATTTTTTATGAATGTATGAGCCGTGCGATAACAAATAAATTTACACTTTCGAGAGATCTGCGTTTTTCGATCATCGATGATATTCTAGAATTGCATAAGAATATAATTGGTGAAAATCTTAGCGTGCCTGACGATGTGGCCTACATGATTAAATAAGCGAATTAAACTTTAATCTCTGTGATTCCTTTATAAATATGTATAGTAAATATTACCTAATCACCATAATTTGTGCAATAATCATTTGATACCCATTACCCATTATAACGTGATGATTATGTATCAGGATTGAGTTTGACAGTATCTAAATAAAGTACCTTTATTTATTTTTCCGTACCCTTTTAAATTTCCTATCGGTAAACTTTAAATTCGCTTATTTGTAGCAATTTTTTTGTACATTTTTTTATTAACTTATCACTATAATTCTTCGTATTTCTTGTTGCTACTAGTGCTGCTGCTGCTGCTGCTGCTGCTGCTGTGGTTGCTGAACTTGGAAAGATGCGACAAAACGAGCGTGAATAATGATTACGGCACATAAAAAGAATAAAAACCACACAATTTTCTCCGCACACTTTCGAATCAAAACTTTATAATTTTTATCTGTTCCACTGATATCGAACGTAATTCTTTCGGTAGTTTTCGTTTTTAGACATGTAGCATATGTTAACATTAAGAATAAATCAATGGCTGTAAGTATATATTTATGACCAATATTCTTACAAGTATAAATTTCAATGCATAATACATTAAAACTTCAATGCACATAATTAGCTTTTCTTAGATCATGAGTAATGAAATTGATCTCATCATCGCTTCTTCCATCGTTTAATGATTAATTAGTAATAAGTATTCGGATCTTACCATCGATAATTACTATAATTTTCTTCGGTTCTTTCTGTAAAAAAAGAATGATCATCACAGTCTGAATATTTATCGCTTGATTGTAAAATAGTTCCTTCTACATCGCTAAAATATCCTTTAGATTGTGTTCGATTTTGGTTTGTTATGAAAGTATGGTTGGACCCAATATTCATCTTATCATTGATATTTCAGATTGGCAAATCAAGTTTATTTAACTGATAGGGTTGCGATTTTGGAAAAACAAATTTCCCCTTCGTATTCTTACTGATTGGTTTCTGCGAGTTTCACTCTACATTTACTGATGTACTTGCATGATTAATGATTAGACACACTATATGGAATGACGTCATCAAGCTTAAATACCACTCGACTTGGACAACTTTTAGTTTTGTTAAACATACATTTTCAGTTTGTTTTTCCATTTTTACTATAATCTTTGTGATACATGTTGTTGTTACATACGAGACGATCTTTACCTTTTAAGCTTTTATCAAATTGCAAACTCATTTTATTGATGTGAGCTGTATGATAACGCAACTTTAACTAGCATAAGAAATACGTTTTACTCATATTTTTACTCTATCACCTAAGGTAATATTAAAATATTATCAACACGATCAAATACAATCGAATACGAACAAGCACGATCGAACTCGATCGCCGATTACCAATAATCTTCTAGCATAGACAAAAGATACATAACATAGCAGCGTCTATGCTACGCAAAATATACTGACACCTATGCTACTAATATTAAGTGTATAAGAAAGGGTGACGCTCCATCTCGTTTCACCGTACACGATTCATTGTTTAAGCGTATGATAGAGGTTCTGAATACTTTTTTCACGAATTACTTTGTCTGTGCAGTTATCAACATTTGCAAAATATGCTTGAGGAGGCAGTTCAATTGTCTCAAATTTCGGGTTTTGATGCATACAATTAAAATACAATAGAAGTATGATAGAGTAATATCAAATACGATCAAAATTAGATCTAATACGATCAAACTTGATCGCAGACTATCAGTCATCTTCTTGCACAGACAAAAGAAATCAAACGCTACAACTACGATCAAAATACGAACAAAAACACGATCAGAATACTATAAAAATATGATCCAATACGATCAAAATACGATCAAAACTTGATTTTTTTTTCTTCATCGGAGAATCCTCCCAACATCGTAAGTATGAGGATACTTAATTTTCTACAGCTCCTGCTGATAAAAGCCTTTAAAGATTGGATGCCTCTGATAATCTCTCAATTGATAAGTTGGTGGCCAAATAGTTGATTATACTAGTGTTATAGTCAAAATTTTAGTCGACCGGTAAAAAGAAAAAAAATAGTCTCGTCGCCGAGATTTTTTTACGTGACAATGAGGTACGTGTTGAACTGGGCTGTGTCTCAGGTGATCTTGTCCAGCAGGGGAATCCTTAGTGCCCTATTATTCTTCCATTTCTTGCGTTTTTTAGGGGCTTGTATGCTCTATGTAGGAAAAATAGCGCTCGATACTCGTGTGCATCTCTCCAAGGGGGGTAAGAACCCCAAGATTTTTTTGACTATTTTAAGTATTTTTTCTGAATTTTTAAATCACACCATTATATTACGTATCACTTGGACTTGATTTATTGATTGTTCCAGCTTAATATGAGGATGTTTCGAAAGTTCGATTTTGGCCTTCGAAGCCTTCGAAGAACAAAAAATCCAAACTATAAAATTTTTTGAACTTGCTTTTTTTGAGCTGGAAAAACTTCATTAATGAAGTCCAAGTCACGTATAATTTATGATGCTGAAGTTCGGAACGTTCCGGGAACGGTTTTTCGAAAATTCAAAAATCATGTTTTTCGACGAAAAAATAATTACAATACATAAAAACATGTTAAAACATTACTATAGGCGTTGCACGTGCCAAATAATTGTTACGAGATTCACCCTACCGAAGGTCGGTTAGACGACCAGCATAATTCCGAAAACTGAAATATCCGATATATGACGATTCCGCTAGCCATTTAGTGGCTCAAATGAAATAATAATAATAACATTTGTGTAAACAAAGCATATAAATATGACAGCACCAAAAAAATTTATGACAATTGTTTTTCATCGGATTTTCCGGAGACGCCCGAGCGCATGTGTGCTCTTAGTCGTTAAAAAAATGCTCATAACTTTAGTTTGAGTTCGAAGGCCCGGCAAAAAATTATATAAGTTGTTAATTATTATATAAACAACAGAAAATCATTTTATTTACCGAGATTAAGAGGGAGGGTGGGTGTTTTTCATCGAATTTTCCGAAGACATCCTAGCGCGTGTGTGCTCTCAGTCGTTAAAAAAATGCTCATAACTTTAGTTTGAGTTCGAAGGCCCCGCCAAAAGTTTTATATATTATAAATTATTACACAAACAACATAATAAAATTTTATTTACCAAGATTATGTGGGACGGCGGGTGTTTTTCAACTGATTTTCCGAACACGCCTAGGCATAAACAGGCACTTAGCCGCAAATAAAATGAGCATAACTACAGTTTACATTCGGAGGCCCCGCCAAAACTCAATGATGTTGTTGATTATTATATATACAACAGAAAAAAATCTTATTTATTAAGATTGAGAGGGAGGGCGGGTGTTTTTCATCGAATTTTCCGAAGACATCCGAGCGCGTGTGTGCTCTCAGTCGTTAAAAAAATGAACAGAACTTTAGTTTGAGTTCGAAAGCCCCACCAAAACTGTTATATGTTATTAATTATTACATGAACAACATTATAAAATTTTATTTACCAAGATTGAGAGGGAGGGCGGGTGTTTTTCAACTGATTTTCCGAACACGCCTAGGCCTAAATAGGCACTTAGCCGCAAATAAAATGAGCATAAATACAGTTTACAATCGGAGGCCCTACTAAAACTCAATTATGATGTCAATTATCATATAAACAACAGAAAAAAATTCTTTTCATCAAGATTGAGAGGGAGGGCGGGTGTTTTTCATCGACTTTTCCGAGACGTCCGGGGGTATATGAGCACTTAGCCGAAGATAAGGTGCTTATAACTTAGGTTTAAGGTCGGAGGCCCCGCCAAAAATTATATATGTTGTTAATAATTATATAAACAAGAGAAAAAAATTTTATTTACCAAGATTAAGAAAGAGGGCGGGTTTTTTTCATCGAATTTTCCGAAGACAGCCTAGCGCGTGTGTGCTCTTAGTCGTTAAAAAAATGCTTATAACATTAGTTTAAGTTCGGAGGCCCCGCCAAAACTTTCATATGTTATTATTAATTACATAAACAACATAATAAAATTTTAATCACCAAGATTGAGAGGGAGGGCGGGTGTTTTTCATCGAATTTTCCGAAGATATCTGAGCGCGTGGGTGCTCTCAGTCGTTAAAAAAATGCTCATAACTTTAGTTTAAGTTCAGAGGCCTTACCAAAACTTTTCTATGTTATTAATTATTACATAAACAACATAATAAAATTTTATTTACCAAGATTAAGAGGGAGGGCGGGTGTTTTTCATCTGATTTTCCGAACACGCCTAGGCCTGAATAGGCCCTAAGCCGCAAATAAAATGAGCATGAATAAAGTTTAAGATTGAAGGCCCCGCCAGAACTCAATTATGTTGTTGATTATTATATAAACAACAGAAAAAAATTTTATTTATCAAGATTGAGAGGGAGGGCGGGTGTTTTTCATCGAGTTTTCCGAAGACATCCGAGCGCGTGTGTGCTCTTAGTCGTTAAAAAAATGCCTATAACTTTAGTTTGAGTTCGAAAGCCCAACCAAAACTTGTATTTGTTAATAATTATTACATAAACAACATAATAAGATTTTATTTACCAAGATTGAGAGGGAGGGCGGGTGTTTTTCATCGAATTTTCTGAGACGTCCGGGGTATATGAGCACTTAGCCGAAGATAAAGTTCTTATAACTTAAGATTAAACTCGAAGGCCCTGCCATTAATTTTTTTCTATTGTTTATATGATAAATAACAACATATATAATTTTTGGCGGGGCCTTTGAGCTTAAACTTAAGTTATAAGCACTTTATCTTCGGCTAAGTGCTCATATACCCCCGGACGTCTCGGAAAATTCGATGAAAAACACCCGCCCTCCCTCTCAATCTTGGTAAATAAAATTTTATCACGTTGTTTATGTAATAATTAATAACATATAAAAGTTTTGGCATGGCCTTCGAACTCAAACTAAAGTTAGAAGCATTTTTGTAACGACTAAGAGCGCACACGCACTCGGCAGTCTTTGGAAAATTCGATGAAAAACACCCGCCCTCCCTCTTAATCTTGGTAAATAAAATTTTTTTCTGTTGTTTATATATTAATTAACAACATATATAATTTTTGGCGGGGCCTTCGAACTGGAACTAAAGTTATGAGCATTTTTGTAACGACTAAGAGCACACACGCGCTCGGGCGTCTCCGGAAAATCTGATAAAAACAATTTTTTAAATTTTCTTGGTGCTGTCATATTTATATGCTTTGTTTACACAAATGTCATTATTATCTTTCGATTTAAGCCACCAAATGGCAAGCGGAATCGTCATATATCGGATATTTCAGTTTTCGGAATTATGCCGGTCGTCCACCGACCTTCGGTAGGGTGAATCTCGTAATAACTATTTGGCACGTGCAACGCCTATTGTAATGTTTTAACACGTTTTTTATGTATTGTAGTTATTTTTTTGTCGAAAAAAAAGATTTTTGAATTTTCGAAAAACCGTTCCCGGAACGTTCCGAACTTCAGCATCATTATAATTTAATAATATGATTTTGAAACCCTGAAAAAATACTTGAAGTGGTCAAAAAAATTTGAACACTGTTGAAGTTTGAAAATTCTATGCTATTTATATGGAAAAACAAATTGCATCTAGGGTCATGTGTTAAGCCCAGAATTTAGGGGTTCAGGGTATGGAATATCATTTTAGGATACAACAAATAGATTCCATAGGGGTATATGATCAAAAATCAAAATTGGTAAATAACTGACAC